>JAQGBU010000337.1:0-34847 GCA_034698605.1 Isotoma decorata
GACGTTCAAGTCGAGATGGGGCAACAGAGAGACGTTCAAGTCGAGATAGGATAACAGAACGACGTTCAAGTCGAGATGGGGCAACAGAGAGACGTTCAAGTCGAGATAGGATAACAGAACGACGTTCAAGTCGAGATGGGGCAACAGAGAGACGTACCAGTCGAGATGGCGTGACAGAGAGACGTACCAGTCGAGATGGCGTGACAGAGAGACGTTCAAGTCGAGATAGGATAGCAGAAAGACGTTCAAGTAGAGATGAAACCGCAGAAAGACATTCAAGTCGAGATGATCAAATGCAAACAATCGAGGAAAGACGTCAAAGTCGCGAAGAGGCAAGACGGGTGGCAGAAAACAATCGCCTTAGCCGAGCGGAACACCGCAAATCTGTTGAAGAAAGAAGAAAAAGTCGAGAAATTACTGAGGAACGGCGATTGCCTGACAGGCAACGATCGTTCAGTCGTCCTTCGGAAGAAAAACGAATGCCTGATCGGCAACGATCTTTCAGTCGCACCACCGGTGAATCTCGATATGAATCAACTGTAAGCAAATCAAAACCCTCGTTGACACCTCAGTCTGCCCCTGTCTCAAGCTCTGTTTCTTCAAACAGAATGACCACCACAGAATTAAATGCTATTGATTCTATGGAAGACATAGAAGAATTAGAAAGACTTCTTGACAGAGCTACTGACTATGATGAAAGAAGCAAAATTCGAGGAAGAATTCGTGCCTTAAAGAGGAAATTTGCTTTGGTTAAAAAAACATCAACAGAAGAGGATGAAGCCCTGAATGGAAATCAGAGGTCTGGTAGCATACAAACGGAAACTCAAGATTTTAAAACTTCAAAGTTCAATGGAAATGCAAGAAGTACTGAACGACGTCGATCATCGATAGATTTACCTCCGAATAAAGTAACTACCAGAAAAAAGTCTTCAGAACTTCCGGTTAATCAGTCTTCTTTAAGCCATAGAAGCACTTCTGAAACAAGAGCTAGCACAGAGGTCAATACGAACACAGAGTCAGGAAGAACGTGTAGAAGAACTTCCCGAGACAAAATAGTTTCAAAAGGAGAAAGTACTTCTTCCGGTACAGTGTCAAAAAGGATCCCCAATCGGCAAAGTTCAAAGTCTCCCTCGCCAAACAGGAAAACTTCTGAACGTAAAGAAAGAGAAGCAAGGCGAGTGTCAAGTGAAAGAAAGCTTTCTTCGGAAACGCAAGAACTTCTGAGTACTCGAAGATACTCTAGAGAGAAGGTCAAAGATGAAGACGAAGAAAATAAAAGTCCTAGTGGAAGTAATTTTTCATCAAGACGAAATTCCAAGGACGCAGTAACTTCCATCTCAGGAGCAACATCTTCTGGTACAGAGAGCCCTAGTAAAAACCTTAGTCGAAGGAGTTCTCGGGAAAAAATTTCACCCACAAGGACCTTGGAGTCAGTTCCTGAGGTACAGAAAGTCATACGGGAATCAAGGCAGGCAATGACCAAAGTTGAGAAATACGAAGCTGATATTTTAAGCAGACCAAGTGTTTTTCAAAAGAAGCGTCAGATTGAAGAACCACAAGAAAGTGAACCTGAATTAGTTCAGAGACGAACAACACGAGACAGTGTCTCCCCCCAGAGAAGTGAAATTCCTATTTCCAATAGAATGAAAACAGCTCGAGAGACAAACTCACCTCCAAAAATTATTGCGACTGACATTCCAAAACCTGAAACATCTTCCCTAAATATCTCATCAGAGGTCCTTGATACTGAATCCGTTGATAAACAAATTTCATCCGAACAATCGGTCATAACTGAATCTACCGAGGTACTTTCTCCTGCACAACCTTCTAAAACTGGAATTACTAAAAGAGTCTCATCTGCTAGGACCAGTTCAGATGAAATTCGCAAACCAAAAACAAAATCAGAAGACGTAAAACAGTCAGGAGGTTCACGAAGGGATTCCGGAGACCAAAATTCCTCCGTGTTGAAATCACAGCGCCGGCAGTCCATTGAAGAAGGTCAACAATCTCAAAAGACATCGTCAACTGGGAGCTCAACCACGAAGAAGAATACCTATACTAGAAAAAGTAGCTCGAAAGAACTGAACGAATCCCTGGAACAAAGTAGATCGTCAACTTTAAGAGAAGAGAGAGAGCCTTTAAATGTACCTGACGCACCGAAGACCACACCCAGTACGGAAATTGATTTCAATCAGCAGGAACAAGCCACAAAATCGGTCACTCAGAAAACCACAGTCTCATCTTCCCCATCACCCAGATCAATATCCAATAAAGAACAACAAAAGACCAATAATGATTCAACAACAAAAGGACAACAGCCTTCTGGGCTAAGGCCGACGACATCATCATTAACATCATCATCCACTCGTCGGGCTACTAATACCAATCCACCTAATAAAAGTTCGTCCTTGTCATCCTCCTCATCTAGCAATAATCGATTCCAGGGAACTGAAACAGTAACTTCAAGCTATGGGGTTGGCCCCACTGATGATGATGGGACTCCTTTATTTGGACTGAGGGCTTTGAGGAAAATTAAACAAGTGCAAGAGCAAATATCTACTACATCAGGAAGCTCATTAGAAAGTGGAAAAACTATTGTAACGCCTACTAAGGATACTTCCAACGATTCAAATAAAAGTAATCTGAGGTCAAGTGAGAATTTTGGATTGAGAGCTTTGAAAAAAGGATCGGCTGCTAGCAGAGGGTTTGATGAAACTGGGGAGTCAAAAAGTCCAGTGTCATCAGTTCCACAGGGTTCCACACGAGAGAGTAAATCAGAGTCTGTTTTATCTTCGTCCCAAGCCTCAAGAAAGACCACCACCACGACTAGTACAATTGGTACAAGTGGAAGCCCATTATCAGGGGGAGATGGTACGAAGACAACTCATACGACTATGACCACATCAGAACAAATTCGTGGAACCAGCACCTCTCCTAAATCCATCTTGAAGAAAACTTCATCTTTTACGAGTCAGAGTAGCGGTGTCGTAAAGTCCAAGACTGAGGAGGGTAATAATTTGGATCAGATTGGAACATTTAATAATGATAGAGATGAGCTTGAAAAGACAGGAAAGAATAGTGACGGCTCCATCACTATATCTACAAAAACTAGCAGCAGTTTAACTACATCAGCCATCCCTAGTAATAATCCTGATGACTTTTCTTGGCGTAGAAAGTCAGTTTCACCCTCGCCGGATGGTCAGCCTCAGGGAGGAGTCTCAACAGTGGGAACATTTTCCCGAGGGAAGGTTGGTCGTTCGTCAGTTAAAGAGATGTCAAGAAGATTTGAAACTTCTGAAACTACATCGTCATCTACAACATCAGGATCAATGTCGACTGCTTCTTTAATTGATCATAACAATAGAACATCATTCATTCGGGCTGATAGTCCAAGTAGGATCCCATCTCCTATTAAAACTTCTACTACTATTACAACCAAAAGTAGTGTAGAAGTCAAGGGCAGTCTTCCTGAATCTACTTCGTCATCATGTGAGGTCACTCATCATAATGTTGATCTAGGAGATCAGAGTGATTCTGACAGTGCCACTGGGCTAGTTCGGGTTACTCGGAAAACAGTCACTAAATCCAGCAGTGGCCGAAGCTTTCTTACTGATCAAAGTCCAATTCAGAATTTAACTGATGTTATCGAAAGGATGAAAGGTGAAGACGATTCTCGCTTCTCGGAAGATTTCAAGGACGATGAGGATTATGATAATTTGCCAACTTCGGATGGACGAAGTCTTTTAAATAAGTTTATCGGAGCCCAGATCATTATGCAAGCTGTGGAGCCTATGCTAATAACACAGAAGGTAGGTCTTGATTATCAAAAGCATTAAGTTTCCAGGTATACGAGTTCTTAGTACAAGTAGCCCTTTCATAAAATAGGTGAGAGTACAAGGGAACCTTTATTGCTACGTACTTTCCCCAAATCTTAGACTTATTATCTTCTGCTTAAAAGTTTTTTAATATTATGAAAACGAGATTTATGAGTGAAAGTAGAACACGTGGAGTAAGTAATGCATGCATTTCTACTTACACTAGTCCAAGTAACTAACTTTATTCCCGATCAGTGGTATAAAGACTTTTGGCTGCTTAGTATACGAAAGATAAGCACAGTATTCTCAGCTAGGGAGGTGGTCGTTCACACATCACAAAGGCTAGGAAAAATAGATTCATCGTTGGCAAAATGAAATGATTTTATTGAAAGATACGAAGGGATATGAGAGTAAAATGCAGATGTGAGAGAAAGAGCCAAAAATTAGTTTGGGGTCATAAATATAAGTTTTAATACATGTGGCATTGGACTATCATTTAATTCTTTTAGTGTTTCAGTAGTAATAATATTCTAGTATCTAGTTGGAAGCAAGAATCTATGTGTCATCATTTGAAATCCCACTTGCTCAGCTTTGTCGGCTCCATTTGCCAAGGTGACGATAAAAATCTGGCAAGGATAGCCAAACCAGTTAGATTGACTTTCAGCAAAATCGGTCTCAATGATTCCTTCATAAACACATCGTGTTTTGGTGTAATTTGAAGACATGCAAAATTAATTTTTAGTTTGACAAAGTTCGTGATTCAGAGTTATTAGCTTTACTTAATTTGATATTTCTCCTACTAAATTAAGATAAGATTCATCTTATTTAGAAATGTAAATTCTCGGAGGGTTTTATTTCAACCAGAACCTAACCTTTAAGGAATAACTGAGACAAAAGAGGAAAGTACGACTATACATTAACTACGCAAGGCTTAAAAGATCATCGTAAGGATCTGGGGCAATGTTCTCAAAAGGCCAGCTGAATAAACACGTATTTACACTTCGATTGATTAGCAAATTATTAGAAATATTTTTATTTTCTTGAATATACCAATACAATATACTATACTTGAAACAAAATGCAAACATAATTTACTATAAAATATCCAGATCAGATCAGGTCGCATAATCCTTGTACTTAAATCATGGTACTTTCGATTTTTCTAGTGTGCATTTGTACTCGCTCATTCTGTTGCATAGTCCAAAGAACAAGACAGAATAGAGAAAAAGGAATTTGCCATTTAATAAAGCTGCATAATAGGTGTACTTATGTGATAATATTATGATGTGATGGGTACTATTGACGAAGACATTCTCACTCACTTGAGCTTTAGGATGTTACATGAATGTTTCATGTAACATCCTTCATAGTGTTACATGAATGTTACCCTATGAATTCATACCTTATTCAAAAGTAGAAGCGACAAGGTTGTACAAATGTTCAAAGCTTGGAACACAAAATTGTACTAAAAGGGATGTTTTTATTGGAAACCAATTTACTTAAATTTTGAGCCATACAGACTTATTTACATTTTGCAGACATTATGAGAGAATTTCTTCCTGAAAACTGAAAGAAATAATCAAAACATTTTGGAAACAAACTATTTCTTTTAATTTTCTGGGTATTGTATCTCTAAAAGTGAGTATGTAAGTGATTTTGTACCTTTTTAGTCAGATTTTGCCCTTTGGTCGCATCTACGTTTTATAGAATAGTTCAATACGCTAAGACTTTTTCAAATACAGACTTCTATTTGCAATGCAAAACGACTGCTAATGCTACTACCATATAATATAGACCATTTTATTATACATCAGTGTATTATTTCACGAGTATCTGTGATTTTGTAGTGAAGAAAAGCAGGAAAGGAAATTGGAAAAGAAAAAGCCCAAGTGGTGTTGAGTTCAGAGTTGGTAAAGACATTAGGGATGCATAACACTGGCTGGTGAGGGATAACATCATACTCAGAAAAGAGTGTAAGCAAAACCGTTTGCCGAATAATCTGGGGAAAATCGGTGAGTGTGAGTGAGTGAGATGATCCCCTAACTAAATCCAATAGCACCAAAGAGCATCACATCACACATCTATTTAGAACAAGCAAAATACTATGTATGAACTATCATCATCATCATCATGATCTGCATCCTAGTAGTACTTTGAGCTAAGGATTGAACATCGTAGATGCAAAGACATAACCCTGGCTATACTAAGGTAGTTTAAAACGGTCTCATCCCAAAGCCCAATGCGAACCGAATCCCAATAAGTATTTTGAAACGGAGGGGTAAAAGGAGGCGAGAAAAAAGCTGTAGATCGAATGGGCTCCTCAAAATAGTCAAATAGGCAGCAAGTGTCGGGTGCAAAATCTTCGTTCTCCTTACTATTTTAGGGCAAAGAGGACTTTCCGAGAAAGCATAGTAATGAAATGAAATGTATGATACTTTTCAAGACAACAACAAAACAGAACTAGACGAAACTACACTATATTTACTAGGAGGTCAAAATGCCCGATAGAGCAAATTCGGAGGAAAATGATATATATGGTGTATATATCCTGCCTAAACATTACATGATACTTAAAAAATAGTAGGATTAAACCCGAAAAGCAGGTTTATTAGGTTTTCATTGTTTTATGACTTTTTTACCATTTGACAAAAAAATTATTCAATGTCTGTCGTCACAAATCATTCCTCCTGAAATATATTCATCTTTCCAACAAAGAAAAATAAGAGTTTACACATTGAAATAAAAATAAATCAAGTGCGATTTAGAATAGATGTTTTCAAAAGTTTTGATGGAAAAAACATGCAAAAAATCTTTCTTAAAAAACCGACTGAGGCTGAGACTAGAATAATAATTTTGAGTTGTGTCCAACTCTTTTCTTTGAAATAATAATATTAATAAGATATTCATCATCCTATCTAACTCCTCCCTGTCATTGATGTCAGTCTGTCTCTGGTGCTAGCCAAGAAATGCAAAATCTCTAGGAAAAAATCTCAACAACTCAAAGAGTACAAAGATCCTTAGTAAATTCATAGATTTAATTCTTTTACAGCTGAAATAGTTTCTAAATACATTTACAACGATTAGAACACAAACGATTAGAATAATACATCTAATGCCAATTCATTCCATTGATGTGTACAAACATTGGCACACGAGATGTCAAATACAATATACAAATAACAAAATTGTATGCCTAGGTACAATATTATAATGTGGCATGTGGTATTTTCAAAAGATACAATTTGTTTCTTTATTCGTATCATGTTGGGTTAAATGATTGGTTAGAAATTACTCTTTCGGATCAAGAGAGAACATACGATTTCCTAGTATACCAAAGTCTTAGAGGACAAGTACTTCCGTTTTACAAGATTTTATAAGCATTAAGTGGAAGCTTCATCGCAGATTTCTCATTAAAGGGGTTTCTCTCTTCCAAAAGTACAGGAAAAAGATGATCATTCGGGTTTATTTTCGGTTTGACAGAACACAATATATTATGTACAAGCCTTCTGCAAGATTTTAAAGCATTTGCGTAAATACCTACCGTATAAATATACCTAAAGATTTTTGAACGAACTTCCGAACTTTTTTGCTGTGCTAACCTTAGACTGCAGACATTCTGGCTCAAATGGTCATATACAAGAAAATTCATTCTATGCAGTTTTGCTTGCCTCGCTTCGAAATAAATGCCCCTCCTGATGTCCATATCTTGACTTTTGCAAAAGCGGTGAAGTGGTAGTAGTAGTGGTAGCAGTTTGGTACCTTGTTCTTGGATGCAGCTGCCTACCAACTTTTACTTCGTATCTGGAAATCCTTAAAAGTCCTCCGTCTTTTTGTACTTGTCAGGGTTTTTTTTTCTCGGAGTTTATTTCTCTCTACAGTTTAAACCTAAATATCGTAATTCTGGTTATAATATACACATCTTTGTCTATTTAAAATATCTCTTGTGTAGTTAAAACGACGAATACTTTTCTTACGTCTGAAAACGCCACCCAACAAACATCAGTACCACACATTACGGTTGTATTACAGTATACAACTTTGGCATACACTTGTACTTCAAAAAATATCAGCCATCAGTATCATCTGTGGTGCAGTGTAATCTCAGCTCCAGTCCTGCTGATTTTTAAAGTAAGTGGTATGAATATTCGAATACTAACTAACAAAAAAATATATAAAAAGTATCTCTTCGTCTATAATCTATTATAATAAGTCTAGGTTTTTCTGATATTATTTTTTTACTGTCGTCGTCATCCGTTCCCCAGGAAGGGTATTTTTCCAAAAAGTCGTAAGTAGTGTCTCTTTGTCTTCGATAAGACGAACATACCCTATCTATTTATATAGTAATAATTTTCACTTTCACCTTCTTTCGTCCATTTCAGCTACCACTACTGATACCGATACTTGGGGTTATTTACTCGTCATAAAAATTCTCTGTGGACACTTTGTACTGAAAATTATTACAATCTAGTTTCCAAATTGCTTAGAAGTGAAGCAGTAGTTGGTAGTAATAGTCAGTCAGTTGTCAGTAGTAAGTACCATTTATCTTCAGTGATAGTTGGTATTTGTAGTAGTTGCATCCTAATCATCATCTCGTCTTCCTACTGTACCGAATCGTCGCGTTGTCCCTTATTCATTTTGTCTTGTTCTTCGTCTCTCAGTCATTATTGTCGTCCTTTTTGTCTCTACACTAATTTTCTTCAATTGCCACTTAAATCTTTCTCGGGATCTGGATTCTACACTTGAAAAAAGTAAATACCACTTGTACTACTACTTGGTTGAAAAAACAAAATACGAGATTATAAAAAAGAGGCCCTTTTGCCCTCATCTTCAAAGCTCATCACGTCAACAAATGAGAACCCCAGCCAGACAGCCAGACAAAAAAATACGAGAAAAGAAGAGTCAGTAGCAGGAGTGAATCTTAATAAATTTTACGAGATTTTGACAAAAATACTAGACAACTCATGTCAACAGTTGAAATTGTTAATAGCTTCCAGATTTTTGTTTCAAATTAGAATACTCTCTCTTTCTCTCATATCTTAGGTACATGCAAACTGATGAAGAACACATTATGCATGACTTACCTTGCCACCTTATCAAACCCATCCGTATCGTAGCGAGTAGTATTTTCAGTATGCAGCTTAATTAATTAGAGCATGATACAAGGAAAAATTTAAGAAAGAAAGGATATAATATGTCAGTGTTGTCAGACCATATCTTTAGGGAACATTTTGAAACATCTCTTTATTTAACTGCATCTACACGGTTTAGAATAGTTAGACGGATAAAGGTTAAGTTACTTTAACACTTATCAGGTCAGGGTTATAAGGCTAATCCCCTGTGATTTATTTTCAATTAATTATCTATTTATCTATTTATACATAATATTACTACACGGCCATATCTACTGTACTGATTTTGTGTCGTGTTTTCTTTTTATTTTTTGGAACCTGATTTTTGATGGGAAAGTGAGACGTAGCAAGTAAATAAGGAGTGATTTATCTAAATTGTAGTACCTACCAACCTAGAAAATCATAGCAAAATGATAAGCAATACCCTGTGATTTTTGATGCAATTTAAATTTTAAATTGCAAGTAGCAACTAAATGATCAAATAATTTTACTCGTGGAGAAATTAATAGAAATAATTATCCCTATTATAAAAAATACATTGTTGTGTTCTAACGAGAAAATTATAAATTTTTTTAATGATTTTGCTTCAACTATTAATGTTCGTGATTGAACATCCCTTGATCTCCATCGTCATTCTCATCTCACTCGCTCTTCTCTTTGTAAAGGTGAGCATGTCCTCCAGTCTTGTCATTAATGGTGTGGATGTGGACTCTGAGACGAATTCGGCCAAGTTGAGACAATTGGTGAGTCCGAACAATAAATAGTTATCGTTTTTTACAATGATGTAACCGTGTAACCCTTAACTTGACTTATTTTGATTTATTTTACTAATTCCGTTAATCTATTTTGATATCTTGTTTTGAAAATAACTGAAATAAAATTACTTAATGACCTAAACTAACCGTGTATCTGATGTATGTTATTACTAAAACACTACCTCCAAATTTATTGATGCTATGAAATATTTTTTTCTCATAATACTACAACTTACTAATAAGGACATGCATGTTTATCATAATATTATACCTTAAACTTGATATTGCCATCCCATAATTATCACATTACATATTCAAAATCTGCATCGCATCACAGTATCATCACACCGTCAGTCACACCCTTCCATCATTCCATCCATAACCTACCTTTTTTATTCTATTATTCCATTGAAATTTTTAGAACTACCTACATACAAGTCATTCTTCTTTCTGCATTCGTACATACGAAATTACATTCTAAATAAAAAAATTAGATGTTATACCAATTTTAGTCTTGTTATGTTTTTCCACTCATACTTGACTGTATATGCAAGGTATGCAAATCATTCCAGGCTTACTCTAACCATTATTTCAGATTTATTTATTTTTTAAAAATCTTTTAACTTTTGTGCCATGATACATTACCAAAGAAGTCCAGGTTAGTTTTTGGCTTCGAGTTCATTTTTTCTTCTTCATTCTTGGCTTGTTTGCCCTCCTTTGCCCTTTAAACAGTAATACTTGAGTCGAAAGTACAAGCAAAGTGCTGAACACAGATTTAAGAAGAGATTTAGAGCGAGATAGGTTTATAACTTCGTTTTTACTTTTGCTTTTACTACAGTGCAGTCAAAGTCAATGCATCTTATCTTTAGCTGTATACAATAACGTATAGAATTTTTTATAAACTAGATGATAGTTGTCGACGATGGAAAAACGTACATTGAGACTTTTATGCAACATTCTCACTAACTACTACTGCAATGCATTTATTTGCTTTTGCAGTGTGTTATAATACTAGTAAAAGCAAAACGTATACTGATAGGATTAAACTACAACAATATAAGAATTAACTGGCAACTTCACCCAGTAGCAGATGAGCAGTGGGTAATTTGCAGTTTTTTAAAGAACATATACAAAGGAAAGCAAAATCCATTTGGAAATTATACAGATTTTGAACATTTTTCTTTGCCTTGCCATCACGTCGCTATCACCAACCTACTCATCTTAAGCACTACAATGTACTGGCTCAACTCTAATTTTTAAGAAGTCTTTAACCTAACCTCAGACTAAGCATATTATTTTCTTTAACGTCTTCCCTCAAAATTTTGTTTTTTTTTGGAATTGCCATTGAAATTTAAGTCTGTCTAACTAACATCAATATTAAACTTAATCGGCGGTGTCGGATCGGATGATTTTTTAATGACAAAAAAAGACGCACTCTGGCAATATTATTCCGCTCATAATAAGTAAAAAATGCAAACTTGCTATACTATGCATATAAATATCTTAAATATGAATGGGCAACTTGCCATCTTGGTAATTCTTAGAACTGAAACTAAAATGGAATGAGATGGGTTATGGTTATGCAATGTTCAAAAGGTATAGTAATCTTGAAATAGATCCTTCTGGTATAAAGAGTCCTAAGAGTAGCATTATGCCAATATGATTTTAATGCAATATAATAATCTACCCATAATGATTTTGGAAAAATTTGAAGGGTTTTTCCTTTGGGTTTTTCTTTCTATGTCATAATTTTTTACTTTTCCGGAAAGAGATAGTTGTGTTTTGATGTGAGTTGTGGTGTGGATGTGGAATATGAATGGGAATAATATTATTAGTATGGTGGTGGTGGTGGGGGTTGGTTGGATGGAATAATGGAACGTACTAAAAAATCTAGTGGTATTTAATACTACTACTACTACTACTTCTGCACCACATCATATCATATGAGATAGAATGATTAAACGGTCTATTCTTCTTATGACTTTCTCTAGCTGGCAGAAGTGGATGATGGAGAGGATCGTGAAAGAATAGAGAATCGGCTAAGGAATCTGGGTGAGTAACTAAAAAACCGAAATAAAACATATCTCCTTAAGTAACGCAGTGCACTACTTGTAGCAGTAAACTACGCGTATGCATTTAACAGTCTAGATGAGAAAAAAGGAGATAAATTTACCCTCAAGATTCTCAGGTGTGTTAAGACAAGATATTTAAAATGAGGATGGAATATCTGTTCGTTTTCTAGAGTCTATTCTCATCTAAAAGGCAATGTGCAATGAAAGTGGTAGTCAAGTTAGGAATAAAACATCCTAGATTTGCATGGCACAAAGAGAAGGGAAACTGTTTCGGCAAATATACATCCTTTTTCAACTAGCATTAGCTAGATGATAATAAAACTATCTACAGGAAATGTACAACCTTTGGTACCATCCACAAGTCGCATTTCAAATTTTCATCTTCTACTCTGTTTGGTTTCAGTAAATTTGTTCTGATCTGATCTTGCAACTATCATATCTATAATATGTTCAGTAGATTTATCATAAACGGTTTTGATTTTACAAATCCTTTCTAAAACCAGTTATAAATTTAGCCAGTAACTAAGTTATTGTGCACTATTGGTTTGCTTTATTACAGGATGTTTTATAGCTCTTCATTTTCAATGCAATTTGTTTGCTACGGAAATAAATAAAATGTGTACATGAGTCATGTACGGTGTCCGCTTCCTCATGTTCGAATAACGTGGAATTTAAAAGATTGAGATATTGAAAGAGAAATACTGATGCTTGTAAGTTAGACACTTGTACAGAAATATCTTTGATGATGATGATATGATAAGGCAAACAACGTCAAAGGTACATACATATTTCCTGTCTACATTAAATTTATACCTAAACTTCTCAAAAGAGCTTGCTGATAGATTTAAGAACTTGTACAACAAGGGTAGCTCGAATGCATTTTATAACACTTCATAAGCCTATAAGTTCTCTATAGTAATAGAAGAGAATGGATTCCAGTAGGTATTACAAGGAAAGGTTTTCCAAGAGACTGAGGTGTGTTTCATTTCTTTTCTGAATTGAATAGATAAATCTTCAAAAAAGAATGAAGAGAGAAAGTAAAATTGGTATAAGATAGGAAGAAATAGCTGTAGAAGAGTGATAGATAACGTAATGCGCTTCACGTAAATCATGTGCTAGAATTTGTTATGCCAGATTTGGCTGTGGGACATAAAACAAATTGCGAGGTGTAGCTTGTTTGCTACTCGGAAGTGATAAAATTTTTCATTACGTTCTGGACCATCTAATGTGCTAATGTTTCTGATATGTTTGACACTATCTATCTCCGTATGTATAGCTCTAAGGTGTTTTTTTAGAAATTGTATGTGAGAATTTTATGAAAGAATTTCAATCAACATCCGAGTTTATGCCTGAGCTTATTTTGAATAAAGTCATGTAGACAGTTGAAAATGTAGACAAGTTCTTTAATAAGACAATTGAAAGTCGGAAATGCAGTACTTATTTTGTTGTGTACGAAAAATGCGGAATTCGTTTATCATTTTTTGTATAAAATCTCATGCATAAATATCAAAAAGAGTTTGAAGTCTGTTGTCAGTTTCAATATTGTTAGCTGCGATGTACAGCATAAACTACACTTATCGCTTATAAATCGGTTTTGAAAGTTTAAGCTTTTCGAACACAAGTCTCAGAGCTACTCAATCTTCCTGCTCTTGATAAATGGTTTGAGTAGAATCCACACTAACTGGATTATGTCTTTTTGTAGAGGAAATAAACTAGAATATGAAAGAAAAGAAAGCAATATATTTTCGACTAAATTGAATAGATTGAAGGATAGTGTGTATGTTTGTGTGTGAGAAGAGTGTGTAACATCGAGCTTTGCTAGATTTTATAGGTTTATTTTCTCCATATAAAGTCATTAGGGACCCTTGTCAGAATATAAATTGGCTAATCTAATGTATACACAAAGAAATAAAAATATCCGTTTTAGGAAGGCTTAGCAATTGCATTACCGAGATCTTTGTCAGATTTAAACTAAACTAATAACGCATTGTGGGGAAAATGCATAATTGATTTGAATATGCACACAAGTCATTTTTATGGAACTGTTAAATGATAAACTATGTAATCTCGGGATGAAATCCCAATTGTGGGCTATATTCAGAGCAAAAATGGCAAATATCTATTTGATATAAAAAACAGAGTAAAAGACACCGTCAGTCAACTCTGTCTTTATTGTTTTGTTTATTGTAGTAACACATACAAGTAAAGTTTAGTTAGTCATTTTTGCTGTCCAAATTTGACTTAAAAATCTCGTCTACTATGCCCATGTCCGTAATTGGTCACTCTCTCATTTATTCAATTTACATGACAATCACTTTAAAAAAGCCGAGAGACAAAACTACTTTAGTACAATGTTTAAAATCGACTCCTACTTAAATTGTGAGAAAGAGACTAGACGTACTGAGAAGGAAAAGGGTAAAGGTTCTATATACTATTGCTGAGATTATGTAATACATTACTATTAGGATAGTTCTTGTAATAATAGATGTTGTTTTTGGCTAATCCCGATTTGATCGTAATAAGAAGTAATGGAAGATGAATACAACACGCCATAATAATAAAGTACAATTCCATTTTTTTTACAAGACAGAGACAAAGTTGACCTTTCAGCTGTCTCTCCAATGCTGATTAGTTTTGAGTTTTGAAGATGGATAGAATAAAGCGAATTTGGCTACAGTTCAGAAACTCAGAGGAGCTGTTTTTCTTTTCATTTGCAATTTGGAATACACATGGTTCTATATAGAGCTTAAAATGCAGACACCAGATAAGTCTTATGATGACGTAGGTGAAGGAAGCCATAATCTTCGTACAAGTTTTCTCAGCAGACAGACAATCAAGCAGCTAGTCTCAAGTTTTAACTGCGAATGACTTACAAAGATGCCTTTTATCGTTTTATGATTTAAAGTCTGAAAGGAAACATTTATGATTCTACACAAATTAGGATTAAAAATGTTCTTACAAATGAACAAAGGATTGGATGGTCATAGAAGTCATACATAAAACATAGAACAATGGAATATGGAATGCAAGCTTTGTGACACATGTCGCCTTTTCCATTTTTAACAACATAAAAGTCATCACAAGACGATTTATTTCACTTGGTTAAGGTATAAACTTCATATTAAATTAAGGTAGAATTTAAAGCAGCTAGTAGTACACGAAGGAATAAGAAAAAAATGGAGTAGAAGTGGTCAGACCACGACACATTATTAGTGGTGTCGTGTTACATGTCGATTTTTTTTTACCCAAGTGGCTTATCAGTGCATTTAATTGGAAGGAAAGCCATGTTCGCCAGTAGCGCTTACTTGAAGAAATGATTTATAGGACAATTAAGTTATCAGAAGGGCTGAGCCCACGTAGCTAGACACTTTTGGCAGGGGTAATGTCGGATGATTGCTGAGATTAACGATTAGAAGTGGTTAGTTTATGGTTAAATCAGTTTCGTATAATTACTACCTTATTACATTGTAGTAGGTGGTAGAAGTTGGTAGACAAGAAGATTAGTTGAATACATTTTGGGTGAGTATTAATTTCTGATGATTGATGATTTTTTTTTGCGGATGTAGAAAGCGGATCTTCCGAGGGAGTGAAGGGAGTAGAACGGTCATCCTCATCCTCATCATCAACAACTAGAGGAAGCAGACCCCTGGTTAAAACCTTATCGATTAGTGGAGTGCAACTGGGAGCGTCGGACGTGACTGGTGAGTTGATGCCCTTGATATTAGGTCAGCTTCAAAGTTCATTGGACAATAACGGTGCTTCCTCGTCTGGTTCGGGCATTCATATTGATACCACTCAAAGTGACAGCAGCATCAGCAGCAGTCATAATAGCAGTAATAATAATCATAATAATAGCGCTAGTACTCATAATAATACAAATAGCAGCAGCAGCAGCAACGAGAAAAGTATTAGTGGTGGCAGTGTTGATGGTGATGGTGGTGAGGTTTTAGAGCAATCAGCTTCAGCAGAGACTGTTGGTTCGGAAGAGTGTCTATTTGACTCTGGTACGGAATCCGGGGAAGATGTGGCCAATCTCTCATCTCCCGGTGGTGGTGGTACTGCCAACACAAGTACATCTTCCGCAGTCCAACATGCCAAGTCAGTTAGTTCACCTGCCGAATTTTCCAATTTTATGGAAGGTTTGAGAAACACTTTGAAGAGGAATCAAAACAAAGAAAGTCTTATTCGTTCATACTCGCAAATTGATGCTTTTTTGGGTGCTACTGCTGGTGAGGGTGAAAGTGCTTTAGGTGCTGGGAACATTTCTAATAGTAATATTGGTACTGGTGGTGGTTCCTCGAATAGAAATAGTAGAAATAATAGTATTGGAGATCCAAGTGCAACGGAATTACTTTCTTTACCTGCACTTGAGAAAGAAGAGAAAGTTGAAGAGATTTTAGCTTCTGATTCCCCTTCAGAAGAGACAAATTTGGTTCAACAGGTGGATAAAGTCTTGACTCTTCTACGTGATTCCCTGGTTAAAGACCCAAACTGTCTTAAAGCTCTTGGTTGTGCTGATCTTCTCGTAAATCCCGATCCTGAGAAAGGAAAAGAACTCATAGCCCTCATTGACCGACTTAAATTCTCTTTGGTAGCTAGTGAAACTACCTCTGGAGAAAGTGACAAGCAAAGAGAAAGCATTAACGATAGCGAAAAGCAACAAGAGGTACAAAATCGAGAAAATTCTGCCTTGCCAATTGGAATAACAGAAAATTTAGACGAGAACGACAAACGTGCCGAGATGTTATCTTGGGCTCAAACGCGTCCACCCGATATTGTCCCTCTCCCTTGGGTTAATCATATTCAATCCTCTCTAGTGGATGGAAAATCTTCTTCTGGTCTTAGAAAGACTTCCGCTGGAGAGGATGACGTTCCATGGAAAGTACGAAGTGGGCGAAGACGATCTCATGGAAGATCACACACAGTGGGGGTTACCCAAGAAGAGCTTGCAGAAGCTCGCAGATACCTCCAAGAAGCTGCTTATCGCAATGCATACGAGGAGCAAAAGCAGATTGGGAAAGAGCAAGAGATAACTTCTGTAGAACAAACTCAAAATCAACTTGCCCCTTCTGAGTCCAATGATGACCTAATAATGCCTTCCCATGACTATGAAGAAATTGGGAAAGATGACGATGAAGCATTGGTATTCGAAGGCCATTCTCCTAATGCCGTTGATCCTGTTACCCCTGCTACTAATGTGGTTCAAGATGAGCAACAACAACAGAATAATAACTTAGTACAACAAACAATGGGATCACAAAGTTGGCAAAAGGATGTAGAAAAAGGATTGACAAGTATCCCACGACCGTTTGTTAAACCAGGAATGTACGACAGTGGTTATCAACCTCCACCTGAAAGACGAATGACATACGCAAGTATTGACGACAGCAGAAGTTCCATTCTTGGCAGCTCGATACCCACCGGGGGCAATGCTACACATGCTAAGATCAAACCCTTTAGAACATTTTCCTTAGATAATGCTTATGATCCGAGTAAAACTTTATTCACAAAAGAGGAAACTGTTCAAATTGCCATTCACCAGGCAGCTATTAAGAAACAAATGTCAGAAGAAGAGGACAGAAGAAAGCGGAGAAATAGTTTGTCATCTTATAATAATATTTATAGTTCTGCTGTGGCACAGCCGGGTAGAGATTTCTCTTTAGCTTTGCCTAAGCCCTATTCCCCACCTCAGAATAAGAATCAAGACCAGCAAAGTCAAGAGCAGTCGAATACCCGGAATAACTCCGGCATGGGTAATATCGGAGGTATCATAAGTCAGGGTACGTACCCAATTCCTCCAAACCAATCTGCTATAGACTCAGGTTACACTGAGGAGAGTGGGTCAGACAGCCGGCAGCCTAGAAATGATCAATTGGTCCTTTATGAAAGCTCTCAAATGTCTCCTATTTCCACGAACTCCCCTGCTGCAAGCTTTATCCAACTTCAGCAACAACAGCAATCCCCTTCGAATACTAGTGGTAATAATAATAATAACATGAACAACAAACGAATTGAAAATGTACAGATTTCTCTCAAAGAGCTAAACTCATCCGAGTTTCCCCAGCTTCAAATAGCCATCACACTCAATACCAATAATGGTAATGGCAATAATAACCATAATAATTGCAATAATAATAACAGTATCAATGAGTCTGGGCAAGGAAACATGCAGTCTCAATTTCATCCGAGTAGTCATAATAGTAATTCTGGAAATAATAACTCCGGTAAGCAGAACAATAATAATGTAAATCCTGGACCGAATCCGGATGAAAGCACTCCCAAAGTTCTTGTAGGTGGTGGTGGAAGTGCTGGCAAGGCAATGCGTTACAAAAGTAAAAATGAGAGAAACCGTCGACTAAAAAGGGCAAACACAATAGACATTCCACAGCCCCCTGGGTTCCTATTGAGTAATGATGATGATTCGGAAATGGAAGATGAAGAGGATTCAGATGGCAATATCAATAACGATTCTGCTAAAACTGTACAATTTACTTATGCCCCGTTTAAACCTAAGACTGATGGGGATCGTAAGTTTCTAGCTTTCTTGGAGAAAAATAATGCATTGACTGATTCACGGCCGGTAAGGCCATCTTATCTTGGGGTGAATGATAAATTTTGGAATAATCGGTTCTTTAACCTGAAGTCAAGCTTTGAGTCAAGTAGTCAAGGATCTAGTCCTAGTCCTTCGCCTATACTTTCACCAAATAGGCACCCTCGATCTGTCTCAGAAATGGCATTAACTCAAGGTGTGAACCCTTCAGATATTTATACGAAACCTGTTTGGACTATGACTGATCCTGGTCAGTTACCACAGCAAGTTAAAAATAAGTTGCAAGTTTTTGAAACAAAAAGTATAGAATTTCAACCAAAAGAGAACCCTCTGAGACCATCAATGTCTCAGAGTCAAATGCACAGTCAAAATTTGTATCGAGGAAGACCCTTACCCAATCAGTCAAATCAAAGAGGACCAGGTCAATTTGTTAGTAGCAGTAGCGTTTATAGTACTAATACTGTACGACCACAGATGATGCAAGATAAAAACCCAAGTTTCGAGAATCAAAACTATGACAGCAATTTAGTGAAGCGACCTGTGGCAATGAAAGGAGGGATAAAAGTGTCAGCACCTGCATCACAAAATGATAATCAGTCTTCTCGACATGTACCAAAACCTTCTGTCTCACCCTTACCAGGTGAGGGTGTTCATATGATCCATGCTACTGCTTCTGCTTTAGAAGCTATGAAACGATCAGGGTTTGGACCAACTGCTGTAGTGCAACCTCAACGACTGAGCCATAATCAACAAATTCATCAGCCGGCACCCAGTCAGCCACCTCCAATTCCACCAAGAACTTCTACTCCACAGGAAAAAGTAGAGCTACCATGGGCTAAAAAGGAACCCCTTTCACTTACGAATAACCGAGACCCCAATGCAGGAAGAATCTTAATGTCAAAAGCTAAATTCGAACAATTGAGTCAACCCGAACCTGTGCCAATGCATCCTGCAGTAGCACATGGACAAGTCGTTGTTCCCCCTCCAATCCCTCCGAAATCAATCAAATCGGCTACCCCTAAAGGATCGAATATTATGTTTGATTATCATCCCAGGGCTCCAATGCAACCCGGTTCAAGGCAATCTTTCCCAACTGCTTCGGTTCCTAATGTTGCTACCTTAGCTGGAAACTACGGCCAAAGTTCTCAATTTGCACCAGCGGCTGGCATGAAAACTAAATTAGGAACTTTTGGAGCTACGCAGAGTTTTGATGAAGCTTACAAGCGAAAATTGGATCAGCAGCCCAAAGTAGGCAAACTTCAACTGCAAAGTGAGCCTCGGGCTAATGTTTCTTATCCCGAGCCAAGAAAGGCTTTTGGTCAAGTTCCTCAGGATTCCACAAGCAGTATTTCTGGTACAAATAATAATAGTAATAGATCCGTGGAATTCCAACGAGTTCCTGGATCTGCTTTCGCACGTAAGATATCTGTTTCTGATCCCCCTTCACGACGATCCTCAGGTGAGGAAGAAGCAATCCCAACAGGTTCACGAAAGTCCAGTATCGGAGGTAATAAGGATGGGGTAATGATCCAAACCCCAGTTGTGGCTAAAGTAATGAGAGGTCCACAACAACAAAGAGCCGTGGTTACAAGCAACAGGATGTCATCTATAAATGATGAACAACAATCTTCAAGACTTACCAATGCCCGATCAAATATTCGGAACATACTTAACCAATACCAAGCACAGGGTCAGTCTGATTCTTCAGATACTTCTCCACCAATTATGAAAGCTAACCTCCAGCTAAGCTTGCCCCCGTTAACAAAGTCAATGTCAGGTGATGCATTACTACAAACTCATTTTAGACCAACAAGTTTGGTTGTAGGCCCTGAAGAACTAACCTTTCAACAAGCTTCCCCCAACACTCTTAAACAGTATAGTCCACTAAGTGCAAGTACAATCTCTCCTGCGTCCCTAAACGTCTCACCTGTAGCTCCATCAACAATAACGCAGGTATCCCCAATTCGACGGGAACCAGAGCCAATACGACTCCAGCAAAAACCGCATAATCCGGTCATTCCAAAGCAACGAAGTCTGTCAGAGTTCCCAAAAATAGCTCCTGCTCCAAATATTGGCATTTTAACAATTCAGACTGACCTCGAATCATTAGCTAAAGGAAATACAAATAAAGCACAACCCAGACCACAACAAAAGCAACCAAATGTACCTGTGCAACAAAAACCTACTCAACATCAACAACCCCAAGTTCATCATCAATCAAAGCAACAACATGTACAACAGAAACCTGTTCCACAACCACAACCGCAACCACCAAAACAACAAGAACAACAGTCATCTCCATCAAGTGCTCCAAAAGTTTTGAAATCCTACCCAGCAACAGATAGTTTACAAAGAACCTCTTCAGGAAGCAGTATATTTAACCGAGCCCAAAGTCTCTTTTTAAGTGCCCAAGATGGAATTCCACCCGCAACAAAAGCCCGATTGAAGCCTCCAACACTTCCAAAAACTCATGGGGTGTTTCCGAAACAGTTTGAAGCTCAAATGTCCCCAGATAGTGCAAACAAGAAACAAAGAGAAATCGAAGCCTACTTTAGGCAACAACAACAACAGCAAGAACAAGAGCAAAAAGCAGCAGCAAAAGCTGCGGCTGCTGCCAAAGGAACTAATTTGAGAAAAAGTGCTTCCCATAGTAAGATAATGAGTAGACAAAGGTCAATTTCCGATGGAGAAGAGGATGTCGACCAAATCTTTGAAAGCCTTTTTAAGGCTTCTGGTACGACCAACTATCCAGATGTCTATTCTGCTTCTGTTTTTAATCTTAAAACCAATTAACTCTTTAAAAAATTACTGGCTGCTGCTCGGATTGTCCTGTTGTGAGAAAAAAGAATCATCTAAATTCTAAAACGCAAACAAATATGCATAATGCAATGACTGTTTTCCTGCTGTGTTTAAAGTACTTAAAATGAATGTCATGTCGTGCGATTGTGTGGCCAAAAGTGTTGACAACTAGACTAAACAAACTATAATTACATTTTTTAAACACGTGTGAGCTATGTACTTGCTGCTGTAAAAATTTAATTCTTATTTATTTAATAGCCAGTGCTATCACAGTCGCAAATGAGTTAGTATAAATAATATTACTATTATTAAATTGGACTCAATTTACTCACCACCAATTATGTATGAATGATATTATGCATATTACTCCATTATATTAGCTTGCTGTTTCATATATTATTATCGTAGCATAATATGAGTAAGAAACATTAGTGTCATTATAAATATTATAATATGTTAACGAATTAATGCTGATTTCACTGATTGAGTAGCTAGAGCATTTGGAATAAACTGTAGACAATAGAATTGTAATTTAAAACCAACAATTTTTAGGTTCCTTTCTTATGGGGACATTAACGCAGCCCTAGCATAATTTATCATTGATATAATATCAGCATTACCAAAAATTGTTTTGCTTGTAGCAGATAAAACATGAGACAAAAACTTAAGCTTAATTTAGTATTGTTCGTCCAGGTTGATACGTTATTTAGGTCTTCTTTAATCAACTGCTAAACAGTACTTAGACATTCGAGTGGACCAGAGATGACAAACTGAGAAACATTAGTAAACATAAGAATTTAAGAATTTTTGAACTTTTTTACATTATCAAGTAAATCATTAACATCAAAAGAAATGATTACCTAACTTGAAAGGCATGCACTCTGGGGTGTGGTTAGTGCAATTAAAGCCTGGTAAAAAGCAAATAAATTCGATTTTTATATACTCATTAAGCTTTTTCGTAATTAATAAATAGCTGGCCTCTAACGTATTCTTTTTAAAAAAATACTTTTGCTTTTTTTCATTTTCCAATTGTTTTTTTATACTTCCGATTTATGGGTTTTTAGTCCATACGGGTTAGGCTATCAATAGTAGTATGTTCATTGACAAGAAAATAGTCTTTAAGATGTATTTAGTAGTTTTGTCTGGTTCAAAAATGAGTTATGTTTTCTAGTTACATTACAAATATAATTTTTCAAATGATATTTTATAAACATATAAAGACTAGCATAATGCTTGGGTTTAAATCTCAAAATTTATAATTATAACGGATCATAAATACAACAGGATTCTATAATAGTTTCAGCTTCAGTGAAATATTCGAGTTACACACCGTACTTAAAATAAGTTAAAGGCTAAAACTAATTTAGATAAGAATCGTTGATTTGATTTCTTTATCGTGATAAGATTTATGCGTCTCATATGGTTTAATGCATCAGATGATGGTGATAAAATAATAATTACTGTAAATCATATACAACTTTAATTAATTTTTACAATATTTTCAACAAGCTAGTCCATATATAACCTTGTTCTATAAAACATTTTACTCAACTTCAGTAACGATTTTACACATTAAGTTAAGTCTGAAACATAGGACAGTATTTGACATGTAACGTACACAAAGGGAATAAGTATTTTTAAGAATTTTATACTCAAAACATCTAATTGATAAGTGGCCTAGTTAAAAAGAGAAATTATAAGTTTTTCATTTATTTTAGTTAATTTGTACCAGTTAAGTTTAAGTTACTGCTATTATTCGTTTTACATCTGATTTTTTTCTCATTTCATCAAAAGAGCCCAATTTTTTTTCAAATAATTTGCCGTTTTGAAAACTCTTGTAGTTAGTAGGATCTTAAACTTACATTTTTGACATTTGAATCGAAGAAAACCTAAACACACAGAGTTAGCTATCGATTCTTATAATTTTGTTTTGTTTCAGCGGAGGCAAACTCTCAAAAGAGTGCTGAAATGTCTGTGGCTTCCTTTTCAAAATCTCTTGATCTGAGTAAGTAAAAAACCTCATCAAAACTCAAAATCACCAAGTTAGTAAAGAACTGATCATAATCCTCATAGCAATATTATCCTCATCATAGTATTTTCTACATTTGAGTTCCACACTTCTCCTTTCTTATATTATTTTTACAAGACACTCATATTTAATAAGATAGACACTGATCCTTCCTCTATGTTAAAAGGTCCGTAGAATATGCACTACACAGTGGAATTCTAAAACCAAAGTGACAACTCGAGGAAGGCAAAATCAACAGGAAAATAACATTTTAGGGTTATTTTATTACTGGGGTGTTTTCGTCTGGGCAAATTTTTTAAAGGAAATTACCCCTCGTTCCGAATCTTTGCCCACTTTAAACAGTTTTGACCTTGGCAATTATTTTTATTTTTAGGAGACGAACAAACTCATTTTTGTCTGCAGTTTATATTCTGCTATGCTTTTACGGAAGAAATTTCCTATAAGCTCTTCCTTTTGACCTTTTCACTCTCGAGTTATTTTTATTTACCTTTCCCCTTCCTCAATCATTTAGTTATTATTGTCTTCATTACAGTTTAGTACCACCTTTTATTTTATCTGACATATGTTTAATACCTCTGTAATAATATTCTATATTTAAAAAGGAGCTTACTTCTTAAATTAATGGCTGTGTGGTCTTTTAGCCCTTTACCGTAGATTTGGTACTATTGCATTGCTGTGATTGTTACACTTATTGTTAGAAGTTATGAATTTTGGCTGGTTGATACGAGAGGCTTTGTGGGATGTGCTTTTTCCAGGTGAATCCAAGAGGATGACAATGACAAAACAACACTCAACCACATCCTCCAGTGCCTTCAGTTCTCAGGTTTCTTCAGTTGCTAAAGTTCAAAGTAGCAACACTGTTCAAAGTTCTTCTTCATCTGTTGGTGGTGGTTCTGGGCTTAACAAATTCAAACAAATGGATTTACAAGCAAAAGCAAAGTTAGTTAAGACCCACATATCCTTACCCTAATTGTGATTGTCTCATTTCCCAATACTTTCCAATCAAATTGTTTCAAATTCCCAAAACCAGCACCGATTGTTAGAGGTGTTTTAAGTTGAAATGTAGTTTTTTTGAGTAATTGAAACTTCCCGACCTCTCCCAAGTTATGGACTATCTGCAGATCCTCACTCCTCGACTTAAATTTAAAGCATGTCCTGTTGTATTCCTGACCTCTTTAATAACAATCTCCGACCTATAAGCTACCATCCTATCAGCATCGCTGCTACCCATTCCGCATCCAACCCCTGACCAATTTCTTTCATACATAAAGACACATAACAACGCGTAGAGTTTGTCTCCTATTTTTGTGAACTTGAAACGAGTAGCTGTCCCTACTGATTTTTGAAGAATTTTTGTAAAATTGAAGCAATTTTTGACTCCCCATCTTTGTAGCTCTGGAGGGGCACCCCTTTTCAAATTCGAAAACCCTGGGTTGAAGGCAAGTGCAAATAGTGCCAAAGACATACTTCTGTATTGGTGCCAATGCCGGACACGGGACTATGAGGTTATAATCTCATTCTCACAACATAATTACCTATAATATATATATTACACTACAATTTTCTACAAAATGAAATTTTAAGCATCTCTTCTTCCATTTTTCTATCTATTTTTACTTTAAGCACTCGAACATTTTTTGTTACTTCTGCCTACTCTAATTTAATTTGCAACACTATCCATATTAATTTTTTTTATTTTTGCCATTGGGAATGATTATTATTATAATAATGTATATACTTATAAGATTAGCGTAAAATTACATACACATATACAGAACAGGACGCTGAAATATGTAATACTCACATTCATCTAATTACCCACAACATGTATATTATGTAAATATACTTTCTTCCTTGTCTTGTGTTTCTACTTCCTTTAGACGTAGTCAATCACCATCAACATCAAGAGTTTCATCGGGTAGCAAGAAAGTTTCTTGAAATATTAGTATCTAATCAAGCTTTCAACAATAACTAGAATAATCACGTAGTGGAATTTATGGGCATTATACATATTTTAAGTTCAATCATTTTCGTTTTAACCTAACGTTCTCGAATCAAAACCAGAAGAGACCCATCAAATATCAAACATGAATAGGAAATTTAATATTATGAAATGATCATTCATGAACAAAGTGAACACGTATCTCCAGGCTAGGGCCAACTTTTATGCTTCTAACAGAAAGAGCTTTACGAATTGCAATATACTTTCACAAAGTAAAATCGTGGGAAAGGATGTACCTTGGGTGCGTGGTATGATAGAAGATTCAGAAAATAGGAATTCATTTTACGTGTCAAATGCACAACATTTGATTTTGAAATATCGGGGTAGTACATATTGTAAATGTTGGGTATGGGTATAAAGGTAGGTATATTATCGGTGAAATGGAGTTGCTTCCTGGTGCCGTAAAAAGCAATCTTGTATATAACCACAACAATAATAATAATAAGTACCAGCCAATAAACATAAATTTCATTGCGATTTTTACGATTTGGAAGTTGAGACTGGAGACTCCAGGGCAGAGTTCCACCACACTTTCTTCAATAGTACTAAAAATGTTATCGCTATACAAGAAAGAGGTTGCACCTTGTTTTTGGAATACTTCAGATTAACATCATTGGCAAGGAAATTATCTTATCTAGGGTAGCTTTACCTGAATGCATGATGATAATGAGAAAAGGGAAATGACAGTAATAGCTGTTATAAGATACGGGCTTTTGGCTTTATAAGGCTTTGTTTTAACACTATTTTGGAATATGCTTTATGCTTTTTGAATTA
Source organism: Isotoma decorata (assembly GCA_034698605.1). NCBI lineage: Eukaryota > Metazoa > Arthropoda > Collembola > Entomobryomorpha > Isotomidae > Isotoma > Isotoma decorata. The sequence continues at coordinate 25,926 of JAQGBU010000337.1, forward strand.
TTAGGCTAAAATAATACTGTTTTTTGTGATGCTTAGCTTGTATGAAAACATGGAGCTTTTTATTTTCAACGGAAGTCGCTATTTTTGTAAGTTGATTGATTGGGACTTACGTATGCATGACTTGCTTGATGAAAATAATTGATTATGGTATTCAAAATATTATACGATTGAGTTTCGTCATGAAAGTTTTAATTCTATTCTGTATATTTAATACTACTACTAGTTTGGTGTTTTTTGGAAAATCATCTAATATTTAGTATGTAAATGCAATGTTTGGTTTGAACTTGAAATGAATGCATGACTAGAATTATGTTCTCAAATATTATGTTAAATTTTCAGAACGTCAAAATTGAAAACTTTTCAAGTAGCTGGAGTGACGGACTTGCTTTCTGTGCCTTGATACATCATTTTTTTCCTGACGCTTTTGACTATAAATCTTTGGATCCTAGAAATCGACGATACAACTTCGATCTTGCTTTTCGTATAGCCGAGTAAGTCATATAAAATAAAAAAACATTCTTCAAAACTACTTCATACTTTTTGTATTACTTTTGCCTTAGATATGGTACCAAAATCTTTGATTTTTATGTTCAAAAGAAGCTTTAATACAATTTTTCTCATTCTATACTAGTATTTAATGCAAACATGGCCATTATAGCATATAGTACTTGTATTACTTGAATATTTTTCAGTGAGAAAGCAGGGATCTATCCTTTGCTCGATACAGAGGACATGATAGCCATGGGACGAAGACCCGACTGGAAATGTGTGTTTACTTACGTGCAGGCCATGTACCGGAATTTGAAGGAGTTGTCCTAGCTCATCGTCATTGACGTCGACATCATCATCAGTCAGTCAGTCAGTTAGGTTCTTCAAGAATACATTTCTCCAAGCCATCATATCATCATCCTTCTGATTCTACTACACTGGTTTGGCTTGGCTTTCTTTCATGGAAAAATGAAAAAAAGTAAAATGCAAATACTCTTTCGTGTGCCATAAGCAATATTATTATTCTTATCCTTTTCAGAAACCTTGAATGCAGATAGTATAGATAATTCTCGTATGTATGATATTCACACAACACAATCAATCTCGTCGACTTCGTTCGTACTAAGAATACTGAGGAACATCTTCTTTCATGGTCATTAAAATGCATCTCTGCACAAGGGAAATCTTAAACCTTAAATTCTAGAAATCTAGACATAACCTACCATGAGTACTATAGCTAGTCTTAAACGCTAGACTTATCATATGTACCGTGTCACTGAGCGTTAGTTCACTTCTTTGAAATGCATATTATGCAAAGTGTGTCGGGTTGAATATTTACTCTTTACAAAGAACTATAAGTCTTTCTAAACTAAAAACAGATTTCACTATTCAAAGAATTCATCCGTCTTTCTTTTTCTTTGTATTTGCACTCAGCATAATATTCGTACATTTACGAGTGTCTGTTGTTCATCTCTTACAAACGATTTCAAGCTATTCATCAATCATGTAGTTCATATTTGTTCGTGTAGGAAATTTAGAATATTTCCTATTTTTACACCAATTCTTTGCCATGTCCTACATAAGTAATGTAGGAGATTGGTTACTTTTAGACTTTTCCGACTCAAGACACACTTCATCACTTCATGACCAAACCTACCGGCTACTTCTCTTTTAGTCTATCTTGTATTAATTCTAGTTCTTTTACTTGGTGAAATACCGGCACATTTTCTAATAGTTTTTGTCAAGCTATAGCTATGTCACTCGATTTTAAAACTTCTAAATTACGTAAACCTTCTATTAAGCCAGAAAGCCATGTCCGTCCCTCTCTCCAAAACTTTAGAGTATTTTAAGAAACCAGCTCCAATTTTTTATTTTATGCAAGTCTAAAGCAAAAAGTTAACCAAATTTATAAATTAATAATACTGTATAGAGTTTCGAAATTTGCAAGATTCAAAACATATGAAATTGAGTTGTCTCACTCCCTTCTCTACTGTAGCCGTGCTAAAATGTTAGCATTAAATTGCTCCGCCATATGAATAAACCTTGCTTGAGTAGAATCCATCTATTTCGAAACAATTTGGCTGATTAAACCTATTTAGACAATTGTATGTAGGTTATGTAAACGCTTTTGGGCTAAATTTAAACAACCAATGCATGAGATACACTGCATTATTTACTGTGTATTACCTATGCATTATAAAGGCATTTTGCCAAAATAATCAAGTGTATAATATTGATTGATACATATATATATATATATATTGGAAATGCTATTATAAATTGTTAAAACGAGATTTAAGTTTAAAGCAACGTATAAAATATAAATAATGTCTACTTTCTCATAATTACGAAACATAAAGAACTTGATTACCACCATTATTCGTATGAATTAATCCGCTATTAACAAATGACATTAATATATTTACAATAAAATATTCTAGTTAGAAACAAAATAAATAGAAATAATTTTAAGCGTTTATTTTAGTTGTGAAACATAATAGGCAATTATCAAAACGGCAGATAATTTTGTTGCTTTTCTCACTTTGTATCGTAAGGTTTCGTGTAGACAGAGATAATAATAATAATAATACATATTCTAGAATCAAAACCCGAGAGGCTGGGACAGAGACAGGTTTTAATTATTGAAGTTTTCAGCTTTAATTAATTGTGATGTTAAGATGATGAATGGTATTATTGAAACCAATCAGATTTTTTGAGCACTGACTGAAGAGAGGGATTAATAGAGCCTCTCGTGGTTTCTAGTTTCGTTTTTGAATATCATTATTACTGCATAGACTATGATGTTAAATAATTTGGATAAATACCAACCAACTCACAAAACAATTTATGTAGAAAATATAATAGAAATACATTTTAATAATAATCTATAATAAAAGAACTTTTATGTACTAACGAGTAACGATGCAGTAATTGCAATAAATCATGTTTTAAAAATCAAAAAGTGTTTAATATCTTTTTATTTATTTATAATAAAACATAGTATCACAAAAATCCATTTTGAAATTCCATATAGTATCACAGAAACTCAACTACCATCTACTACATATAGGTTTCATTGATTTCAAGTCATAGTAAGATTTCGATTTTCTAATACATGTGTGCTTAATGTAGCGTATTTAAAATTTACGCTGGTCAACTTGAGTATGTACGGAGAGTAAAACTGACGATAAGTACTGCATGCATACTGCAGATCAGACATGACTTATTTCTTATTTTGTAAGGATTGTCCTCATTCATTTCCATACAGTATCCACATAAAAAATTATTTCGGTATTCAGCCGAATAAAAGCTGAACAACTGTCCTAAACTACCTACATTTTTTAGATATCCTTAGATTTGCACCAAGTCATAGACCACGTTTTAAAAGGATAAAGTAATAATTCCCCAAGTACGCCTGCACAATAGGTGTAAATCTATTCTGAATTTTTTGTAGGACCCTATAATTTCAGCTAAATGCTAATAATTGTGTCCTATACCAATACGTATACATTTGTAATTTAAACTTACCTTGTGTAAAAAAAATTACTAACGTTTTACTTTGTTTGTCTAAAATAACCTTATTCGCAAATTTTTTTAATTTTGTCCTTCAATCCTTAAACGTCTCCTTGCAAAAAAATCATCATCGAAAATTAGATCCTCCTGATTATTGAAGACTGTAAAATTAGATTGTCGTATGGCTGCCATTTTAAAATCCTTCATTTCCAACCTTTTCTGTAATTTTTTGAAGCGCATTATAATTTTCTCTTGATTATCGAGTCTGTGTTGTCAGGGATACAAGGTGAAGAAGTCCCAGAAGGATGCAATGGCATTAGCAAAAGGATAAGTGGAAGGACGATTTCGGAACGAGTTTGCAGATGATTCAGCGGAAGATGAACCGACTTGAATAGCAAATTGAACCGGATAGTGATCTGAGACTTGGAGAGCGGTTTTCTCATCAAGACCGTACGCCTCATCAAATTTAAATGCCTTAGCAGATCCTGGTACGACTGCATTCCGAAGAAATGTCCCAGTTATCACGATTCTAGTAAGAAATCATAAAAGAATCCCTTTAGGTGTTGGCTTACGAACGCCTTTTTAGAAGAATTACTACGGTTGAATATAGTTTTCAATTTATTTGAAGTAAACATCAAGATAATGGTAAGTAGGCTGAAAACTGTATGATTTATGTAAAAGGTTGAAAATTCCACAGTACAAAAGTATTGGAAGCTGAAGTTGTATACGTTCCCAAGCTGCCAACCTACTTTGAAATTTCCATTTCAATAGAATAAATGCCTAGAGCTGTTTATTATTGAAATGGGTATTGACAAACGCAACCTATCTACCTCTGTAGACAAACCTAAAATCTTAAATGGTTTTTCATTTTGGTTACATCCATAAAATCTTTTTCTTCGTCCATTTATGCATCTTTGCTTGTCTTCAGGAGATATTTTTAAACCACAAGGAAGAAAGAGGTGTAAAAATACTACCTCCATATTAGGTCAGCTTCACATTTTTAGTACTTATTTGTGTCTTTAACAAATAGAGCTAACATTACCACACATATCGACCATGGCAAAATGTCTCGCTCAGCAGTTTTTTGCCATTCTTGAACAGCAAAAAGAAAGTAAAAAATAAATATATAAAAATAATACAGAAATGAACTAATCTAAAGGGAAAAGGCTTTGAAACAAGTAGGAAAAAGTAATCGGTGAATAAATACGCGAAAAACTTTTAAACTTATTGAATACAGTTTTCAATTTTTAGGTTGAAACTTCTTGTTTGTTCTTTCTGGTTCTTAAGATTAGTTTTAGTGTGGTTATAAATATTTATATATTTATTTAGTGTTTTGGGTTAGTTCAACCAAAACATCTCATTTTACGCATTTTCATACACGGAAACAAGATAACAACATGAAGGATTATTATTGATTTTGCTACATGACGTGAAAAACATTTTAACCGCACCTTCTTTAATAACTTCTGGTGCAAAATGCGGAACGGTTCTTTGCGATAGCCTAATTGTAAGGGTAGTTAAAAGAGGAACTTAAGTGTTGGAAGAAATACGTTTTTGTTGGCATAAAATACACACCCATCAAATGCCGATAACCCTTTACATCTAGAGTAGTCAAGTGACGACTTTAATAAATGACCAATATAGTCTGAAACTTACCTATCATATGCACAGTCGGTCTTTCCAACAGTTGTGTCAATTTCATCCCCAATCAGCCAATCAAACTTCCCCATGTTTCTTAAGCCAACTTTGTTCCATGACTTTTTTGGAAGATAACTGCAGTCTGCATTAAAATCGCCCAGCATAATCACATTCTGGAATACAAAATTCAGATGGATACAGAGCTTACGCTTAAATTATAAACAAAAATAACAAAATACTTTCACCAGAATGCATGGTTATTTTTACCTTAATTTTTAACTTATTCTCTATCCATTCTTGAACTTCGACAAGGGCATTAATTTCTTTCACAGCATCTGTTGGCTTCACATGGATATTGACTAGACCTAGCTCAAGCTCTGTTAGGATGGAAAAAAAGAATCCAAATTTATTAACAGTTGTACCTATTCTGAAATGAAGTTTGGGAAAGCAAAAAAGTGTAAACTAGAAGAAAGTTAAAATGTAAGCAATAGATGCAACGAGTCATGAACAGAATTTTATAAAAACAAAGCACTCATTTTAGGATAATCACTAGTATCCTTGCCAGCGATTACATTTTTCTCATAAATTTAAAGCAGCAGCTGCAAGGTGACATTAATTTTGTACATCTTAATTGCTACTATCTCACCTCGGTCTTTGACAATGAGTTGAGCTATCATGGGCTCCCTGGCAAATGGATCTGTCTCCGAATCATTGTACACAAAGTGATTCTTCACTTGTATCTTTGTAGGTCTATTGAGGCGTTGATGGAAAAATATGAGCATTTTTAGTCAATAAATGAAAGCATGCTTATCTTTAGTTCAAGGACGAACAAACTTAGCTTATTTTAAGACTTTCAAAGACAGATTTAGATGAGTGCGGATGGCACACGTGTATGTAAAACACCCACGTATGACATTGTGATGGATTGAATTAAGTCATTTCTATTCTTTCTACAGAACAAGTAAAACCTTTCATCCACGCACCGACACTGACAAAACATATTATTTTGAGCCTTCTGCTCCATACCACATTCTGTATTATTATCTAAATCTAAGGAGTACCGATATAAAATATCACTACAAAGAGATAGGAAAAGTAAAACTTTGTTATTTTGTTTAGGGGCTTTTCTGATCGTTGTTAAAGTTTTGTCTATGATTTTTACTGACCTAAAAATAAGTCCATATTGCTCCTTGTTATTTGTCCTGCCCACACGAGTTGAAACAACGTAATGGTATGGATAATGTGATACTGAGTTAACTCGCTCCATCAGTTTCTTAATTGCCTTCTCTGTTCGGTCTGTTATTTCTGAGACGGCTATGAGATCATATCTCGTTATTATCTGTGAAAACGTTAAAAAGTCTTGTTAACTTTAAATTTGATTTCAAATCCTGATGAAATTAAAGACATGTTTTAAATCCAGTAGGACATGAGACTAACCTTGACAAGGGTATTTAAAACGGTGGTATTGTTAATTTTTGGTATTCCAAATTTTCGCATGTTGAATGCTCCTATAAACAATTGCCCATCTACACTTAATTCAGCATTAGACTTCCAAACTTCCCAGTGCAAGTCCTTATCTTGGTGTTCAAGCAAGGATAAATCAATAGCTGACTTCAAAGCGTCCCAGGTTGACTCGTTGTCTTCGATAGGGTTTTCCGTCGTTGTTGAGTTTGACTTTTTTCTACCTCCCTCAATTGTATGCACCGACAAAAGAAAAATTAGGGTGATAAAAGTAACTAACCTAAAGACCTTATTTATTCCCTTCATCTTATCTTTAGACTAGAATGAACGCACTTCTTCACTTATATCAAAAGCTTTAATGTTGGTAACCAAAAACCAAACGAATATTGCACAACTTTTCTATAGCACCTTTGACCTTGAAATCGCCACTTAGCCAAGATCTAAGTAGATTAACTAACCTAACTTGCATTAAAAAATCACCTTTTTCTCCTGCTTTTATTAACCCTTATATTAGTTAAAGTAATACTTTTGATGATGATAAAACATAAAAATGTGCTGAAACGCTACTTAGCTCGTCTTATAACATTTAAAAATCTGTCAAGTCTTTAGTCACACACCAGTTTTCCCGAAATAGTTAATAAATAGCCCGTTTTAGCTAAGACTTTTACTTCAAAGTACTTGTTCAAAGATTTGTTTGTAAGACAATTTTTAAGTTACGTTGCTAAAAGAACCACAAGTACAACCTTATTTGCTTTTATTACGGATGTTTTCCTTGTCTGGTCACTTTCTTAAAATGTTTTTAATACTAAATCACAAATACCACAGAAATAGCAAGACTAAATTAGCAGAATTTGACTAGAATTTGACTTAAACATCAAAATACTTCAATCTGTGATCTATTGATCTCTCTAATCTTTATAGGGCATAAATGGCAAGTTCCAAAAAAAAGATTCTTCTGGAACACCAGGTCTAGGAGCTGATATCTGTAGACTAGAAATGATCTTTCTTTACTTGTAGGATGTAACCCTATCGATCCAACAGGAAAAGGGTTGAGTGAGATTTTCTCCAATATTGAGTCCATGACCTGAATAAAAATGGTGACATCGTAAATATCTGCTTTTTGTTTTATTTCTCGACCAAAGACATGGAACATTTTTGGTTCTGTTTACAGCTCTTTTGAATTGATTATTATTAATAATTTTGAGAACGAAATATTTAAAGTAAAATTCAATACTGAGCTTTTGTTTGTTTTATCAGATATTTTGTTGTGGTTCTTTATTAGTCATTTTTTCCTTAATAGCTATGTTCAGTCATTGTTCAAGGGAGATTTATTAACTATAAAGAATATAAAAATCTCTTCAAAAACCTACATATAATAGCTTAACATAAAAACACCGGTTTCCAGATAACGCAACCGGTCCACAATTTCATGCGTTAATCCATTCAACTCTATGTTCATATTATGCTGGTATTTATTATTTACTTTTGTCTATACTTATATTTAAAGGCCTAGATGATATAGAAATTGTATGTACGCATACAACTCAAAAAGTATTGTCTCAAGTTACTAATTAGCTCTAACTCGAAGAGCAATTCTCTTCGAATCAATCCACCGAGTCGGTAAGCTTGTTCTCAGTCTGCAAAAATAAGCGGTTATGCGAATTGACTATTTCTGACTTAGGTACGGTACATGTTTCTTAAAGTACCACAAAGTAAATATACTTCATAAAATCTGAAACTTAAAATTTAAAGGAAGTTACATACACATCATTTTACACCGATAATTTACAAAAGTTAACGAGTAAGATACAATTTTTTAGGTTTGTAATACAATGAGGTTAATTTGATATTGCGCAGATACGTTTGCTAATTAATTTAGGCTATTTAAAGAATTTCCATCCATTTGAATATTAGATTTAAAATCTGCCAATACACTAACATGATACTTAAATGCCAAACTGCTGCTACTTAAAAGTATAGTTGAAGGTAATAATCTCTTAATGCAGGGTCATTCCATGTAGTCTGGACCTGCCCCAGAAACATCCAAAAATTACATACGATTTTCATCGGATTTGTTTTCGAAACCAAAAGGACACACCTTTTCTTATACTAAATCCGTAAACAAAAACTGCTTTCGAGCAAAAGTTTTGAAATTATGACAGGAAACCCGATTTCTGTTTGTGATTTTATTCTATTCCTGTTTTTGATTTTAAGCCCGGGTTTCCCTATCTCAATATTCTTAAATTCCCTATTTGTATGCTAGAAAAAAAATTCAACTCAAAATTTCAAAATTTTGGAAATTTTCAATGCTTTTTAAGGTCA
>JAQGBU010000338.1:0-34663 GCA_034698605.1 Isotoma decorata
CGTCATCAACGTCATCAACGTCATCAACGTCATCAACGTCATCAACGTCATCAACGTCATCAACGTCATCAACGTCACCCACGTCATCAACGTCATCAACGTCATGAAAAGGTCATCAAGGTCATCAAGGTCAAGGTGTCGATTTATCAACAACCATACGAGTTTGCTCCGCTACTTGGTTACACCCGTTTGCAATGGTTTATTTATATGTAATTTATACTTTGACAGCAATTTGCAGAAGAGTAGGACTAAATAGTAATACTTAATAATTACAATTATATATAAGATAACATACGATGCATTAACGCTCCATTATCAAATAAGAACTGCATCATAAAATATAGTTCGGAAATTAATGAGGCTACTCAGTAATTTCCAAAACCTGGACTAAAATGAACCAGTAATCCGGGTCTAACCACATATAATCCATGTTTGAGAAGGAATTAAAATTTAATTAATCATAATTACGGAAATATTAGACATTTTCATAGATACCAGACATATGGACAACTAAGTGGATACACTTTCTCAATCATAGGGCTACTCAGTAGTTTTCGAAAGTGCACTAAAATAGACCGATAATCCAGGTCCAACCGAATATAAGCCATATTCAAAAACGAATTACAATACAATCAATCATGATCACGGAAATATTAGACCTTTTAATAAATACCAGACATAGGGACAACTAAGTGGAGACACTTTCTTAATCATAAGGCTAATGAGTAATTTCCAAAACTTGGTCTAAAATGAACCGATAATCCAGATCCAACCGTATATACTCCATGTTTGAAAACCAACATACCTGATTAACCGATCTACCAGAATAACAGACCCTTATATAAAAACTATTCATCTGCCAAACAATTCGAACAATGCATCAGTCCGTCGAAGTTACAGAAAACTAGAAACGAAAAGCGCAGTCAAAATCTTCTTACAAAGAACATGAAGCAGAATATCTCATTTACTAACTCTATCAAACCAAACGTCAATCTATTCAACATTGAATGTGTAGTAAGAGTTTCATGGATCTAGAAGAAGATTAAGAGGTTTCACACACACAGGAGTTTTTAGCACGAGCCTAAGGCTTATGAACCCGGTATGTCTGTCCGTCTGCCCGTCTGTCTGTCTGTCTGTCCGTCTGTCTGACGATAACTCAAGAACGGTTTGACCGATTTACATGAAATTTTGACCACGCCTGTATTCGGCCAGAGCAGGAACCGAGTTCGAAGATGGGCAGCCAATCTGAAGCCAAATTTAATTTTTCGTGACCTATTATGAAATAAAAGTCTTTATGCCTAGGCTCGGGCTAAATCAAGTTGCATGGGAAAGTTTTTAGCACGAGCCTAGGGCTTATGAGCCCAGAACTGGCGTATGACTGCATTAACCGATTTGGATGAAATTTCGAACACACCCGTATTTCACCAAATCAGGAACCGAGTTCGGCGATGGGATGAGTCATATAATTTTCACCCTTTTTTTAAAATGGTCATAGAAAGATGAAATTTGGCATAAATGTTACACATAAAGAATATCTATGAAATGTGTGGCCAAGTCCGATTTTTGATTTTAATGACCACACGGGGTGACACCCACTGGTTTTTGAAACTATGTTCATAAATAAAGATTCATTAAATAATAGGTCCTTGGGACCCATCTCCAAACTTATCAACAAATAGAAACTAATCTAATTAGGGCCGAATTAGTAGGGAAAATTATATTAAAATTTTCCGTTCATAAATTATAGGTAGGAAAACATCAAGAAGATTAAGTAGAAAACAGTCGTTGAGTGGTTACATACTTCAAAGACTATATTTGAATGGAGAGTAATTATATTTTCATTCCATTAATTAGGATCTAATTGGTAGGAAAAAAATTAATTCAGCGTCGTCCGTTCATAAATTACCATAGGAAAATCTCTCCAGGATACTGTTTATACAGGGGCACCTCCATCCGGACTCATCATTAAATACCCACAAATTAGAACTTTTACTTGAGAATTAGGACCTAATGAGTATGAAAAACATTGTAGGAGCCATGTCTAATTGACGTGATATTAGACAGGGGTTGTATAATGAGAATGGTAGCGAAAAGATAAATGAAATATGGACTTAATAAAAAGGCAAAATGAGACTTGAGACTTGTTATATAATGAAATAGTTAAGAATCTTATTACTAGTAGCGCAAAATAGTACAAAGAAATAGCTGTGATTAGGTAGATAATTAATAGTCAGACCGACATTGAACAGTAACACCAAGCAATTGATAGATCGAATGATGGTGAGAACAGAAATATAGATCGTATTTATACGCAGAAGCCTGTAGCAGGTCAAGCTTATAGAAAGCTTAAAAGTAATTCATACAAAAAAGAAGAATAAAACAAACCTTAAGATATGGATGAAATCTTAATTAAAATATGCACGAATAACACGCAAATCCGGACTCAACAGGAACAGACAAGGAAACAAAGGACACCAATAATTTAACAATCACAATGAGCCAACTACTCGGGAACAATTAACATAAGCAGTTTACGTAGATACATTAACAAACAAAATATATGATGGAAAAATCTCGGATACTGAAAACAATAAGAAAAAGATCGAAGCAAATCAAGCATCCCAGTGCATTGCATCTAAGCAAATCTTCCTACGTGTTCTGCACTCAGATTCTCTGCTCATGCACTAAACAAAGTTTATCCTTTTAACAACTAAACTCTTCCAATACATTAAATATTAAGTGAAACAAAATACAAAATATACACTATGTAATGACAACTAAATGATAGTATTGGGATCAAATTAAGTATTGGGAAATATATTAACCAGGTAATGGACAATACTATCATTATAATCATTATGTATTCTACCAATCAAAGGCCGCTCTTTAGTTAAAAACTACCTTCAACTATATAATTTGTTAAGAATTTAACACTTTAATAGGGATATAGTAGGAACTCATCATAAGGGACCAGAAATTACCAAATATTAAAGTTTAAACAAAATTATACGAAAAAATAAAATGACAATCACAGTGTAAGACATAGTCGTTTATCATTTTCATCAACTGAATTTTACTGCAAAGAAATAAAGTTACATAAATAATAAAAAAATCAAATGACGTTCTGTATAAAGTGAACGCAATCAATTAATATTATGCAATGCTTTAGCAATTCATACTACTTTACATTCAACAAATCAATTATTAGTATTCGTATATAAATAATTACTAACTTCTTTAAATGTTATTTGATAGCACACCAATAGAGGTTATAATATAATCGAATTTGTAAAAGGAAGAGGATGAGGCGAATATAAGTTAAAGGGTACATTACTACACCCATGACAAATATCTTACACGACTAATTAACTTATTCCAGAATAGATTGTTAAGATTTATCTGTGAAAGGCGAAGTATATCATATGCAAATAAAGTTAATTCCTAAATGAGGTACTGAAGCTGATTGTAAGAAACGCTCATTTAAGAAAGGGTTTAAATTCCATGAGCATTTAGTCCGATAGATTCACGGGACTGCGACAAGGAGTAGTATCGACAAACAGGATGACTTTTTTAACTGTTATTGGTTTTGAGAATATTTAAAATGTATTGAACATTTGAACTTATACTGAAACATTTGCACATTGATTTAAGATATAAAGAGTATCAAACGTACAGAAACGCCCTTTTCAATGTCAGTTAAACCAATCAATTAAAAACTCATAAACGTTACAAATAATAAATCGTTAATTGGGAACCAATAACATACTGTAGTCAATTAAAAGGAGATAATTTCCATATCCACAGCTAATGTAATTCATATTTGCTATCAGGCGCTTAACAAGAGATATTTATTGATGAAGACGTGGTACAAGGTAGCCAGGATTATGAACGCTTATATTATTGGCGCAATCCAAACGGTCGATCTCTACTGCGACGGATCAAAGTACAAGAATGCAGCTGCCCTAGATGCAGCAAGTTTGTGGAAAGCCTTTGCAATTTGAGCACTTTCTCTATTACTAGAAAAAAATAAATAGTAGGAAAATTAACATCAGTTTTTCATAACATATAATGTGCTAGCCGTCCGGATTAGAATCACACGGATATTTAGTACTTGCAACTAGATCGAGCCTTTTCAAAAGAATGACTTAGAGACGAACTAATTGAAATGCTTAAATGAAAGGAACCAGATTATCAGCACCTTTTACTTAAAAGTAGCTGATATCTGGACGAATTAAAGAGAATAGTAAAATAGACGGGGTTCTATTCAGGCCAAGGCAGTAGCTTTGTTGCATTTTGCATTTAAATAGATATAACAAACTAACCGATTAATAAAATTAATAACGGCGTGTTCCAAATTAGTTGCATTGCATAATTGTGACATCAGAAAAAATTTCACAGCGTTTTCATCAGTGAGACTTCCAGCAATTTCGGACTCACAATCTTCTTTGAGACCAACCAAATCATACTTATCGGCGATTCGCAAGAGTTCTGAAGCTCGGTTATGCAGAGTTCTGAGCCGACCTTTGTACATGTACTCCAACATCCCTCGCACGGTATCTTCATCGAAATCCGAAATTTCAACCACGTAAATTTTATCTTGATCAGTATGAGATGCAATAACGGCCGAAAATACTTTGCTGTTGGCTGGAAAAAATAAAACACATAAAATTACGTTTATATTAGTGAAATTACAAAGGCATGTAAAATCAAGACAAATATAAAATGGTAATACCAACTAGGATCTGCTTATGAACAAAGAAAGTCTTAGTGGCGGTGGACAATCCAATGTCCACCAAATCAGATGACATTGAAAGGGTGTCCAGATCTAGAGAAAGTTGAGGTTGCTGTTGTTGACTTCCAGCCTGTTCCAGCAATTTCATTGAAGCAAGTGCGCCGTTTTCAGTTTTAGTTTCTTCTTCACCTTCAATCCAAATTTTGCAGCGAATTTTCAGCATGTCTTCGTTTAAAAGTCTTCGAGTTGGAGCACTCAAAGCAGAAGACAGAATGAAGTTATCATATCCCCATAAACTGCCCTTTTTGAACTCACATACATTCATCGCTGCGCTTTCTGAAAAATCATAAAGACTTACAACTATTTACCTTTCACCCCCCTGTTGTAGTGTATATAGTCAGTACCTGATTTTTTGCCTGGCAGGGCATCACTGTCTAACAAACTAATCTCAAACCGTACGTTCAATTTACAAGTAGATGAATCATCCCCATCGCAGAATCCAATAAGAACTAAATGAATAACAAAGAAGTCTTGCCCACCAGAATTATTATTTGGAGTGACTTTTAATTGCCTGTTGAAATAGAAAACAACCGTTTCAAAATCTCTAACATAAATAATAATAATAATGGTTTTAGTTGGTAGTTCTCACAAATGTTCACGATATTTACGAGACAAGTAGAAGTTTTTCGTACCATTTGTATATTCGGTTGCATCCTCCATTAAAAATAGGAGATGTCACTTCTTCAACACAACTCTACTCTGAATAATCATGTAGAATCCATAAAACAGTACAATTGGGCTTATTACATACAATTGACCCTGCATTTAAACCAGCACTTCTAGAGACACGGAGTTCGGATGGGGGATACAAGGCCCCACGATGCGTATCTCCTTCAGCCATATCTTACAATGTTTTATTCGACAATGACACAAATAATAAATGATTTGATGCAAAAATTCAGCTATTTGCAACAATCAGACATTGTCACCCAGATTATTTTTTCGTATCGGATACTTTGATTAGGATTAAATTGAGTCATCAATGAGTAGTTCCTCTAACGAATGCACTGTCCAAAATTCGAAAAGTAAAGAAAGGCCATATAACAGTTGCCTTTGAATGCACCCTGCTATACACTATCGAACTTTAAATGTTTAATTTTCTTTGTTTGGTTTTATCAGTACCCCCTTGTTACGTTCCCTTACACATAATAACCTTCTCTGAGTTTTTTGTACTATCAAATATGCAGAATTAACAATTCATTGTACAGGCGATAAGGAAATTAGATTAACTTTTGATTTGGATATAGACATTGGTAAAGTTAGATTGGAATTTCAATCCAATATTTAAACAAACAAAACAGACAACAATATAATACGCGCTGACCTATTGTGTATTCAATGAAAGAGCTTTCCCAATTTACATTATAACATTATGATGTGATTCATTAAAAAATCGAAAAAAAAATTAAAAACCCAACAAAACCAAAGATAAATAAGGGCAGGAAAAAATCGTACACGAAATATAACGGAGTAAAGCCATATGACATGGCAGGAGGACAATGAAAATGTACAAAAACCATTACAAAAGTCCGTCCACATCAACATGGTACATAATATTAGCTTCTAATATACATTGTCGCAAGATTATGTTAACTCGTGCCATTAAAATGTGACCGTAACAGTGTAAAGGTAATATTATGGGTATGAGAAAAGAATAGACGATGCGATGATATTCATGGTAAACTTTATGATGCGTATTAAATTGAAAGAGTCGGTAGATTTTAATCATTCATATATCGTAGTTGTTGAACTAAAAAATAAGAAAATGAACTTTGCTAGGGAATTTAAAGGTGGACCCAGAAGGTCTGAAGATCTGACTTATTGCAGACGTAATTGGCCGAGGTAGAAGAAACTGCTGCTCGAATTCATGTTAATAAAACATATCAATAAAATCAATAATTTGAAATAATCACAATGTAAAAAAAAATTTTCCACGATATGACGCCTTTGGAGAGCACGAAACCGTAAGTGTAGTAGTAGTCCGCTCTGAAATTATAACGTTATCAGAATGACATCGACAACTGATCTCAAGATTAACAATTATAGCTGTGCTCATCAACTCTTGAGCAAATCACCTCAAACAGCACTGCTGAACTTGTAGTGTTTAAACTCTTTAAAAATCGCGATTACCTACATAAGTATAGCTGTAGCATCAAATCATATATGTACTCCCACTTAGCTTACTGCCAAATTAACTGGCCAGACCAACGACACCACCACTCAGCCAACAAACCAAACTCATCCAACTTACTACTTCATCATAATGAATTGTTTTTTCGATAAAATATAACAAATATAATAAGCAAATCAAAGGTCAAAAAAATCATTTAAATTTAAAATTTATGCAGTCACACATTCCACGAAAACCAAACAGATGAGACAAAAAGAGAATACGTAGCCTGTATACTAAACGAAGTCGGAAGTCAAGGAGAGAGAATCAGTTGGAAAAAAGTGGTCCATTTTCACTTTATGAAAAAGGAAAAGCGAGCGCATCTCAAAACGGGGATGAAAAATTTCCCTTTTCAATTGACGGTCCCAACTAGTGTTCAAAATAAAAGTGCCCTTTCAATTGTGTTTAGGAAGACAAAAAATGGCAAAAGACAAAAAATTAAAGATAACCGGAAAAACTATTAAATGTGGATTGTGCGACAAGGAAATACCAATTAAAAACATGACAACACATCGACGGAAAGAACACAACATGTATAAAACCAAGTGTCCATTTTGCGAAGCCAAGCCGATGAGAACAGATAACTTACAGAAGCACATAAGACGGATGCATCAAAACGTAAAGAAATACGGGATACAAACTTTTTAAAACAGACAAACATTGAAATAATTTAATTAAATAGCATTTAATACATATTTTTATAGGAACAGCTGGCGTCAAGCGAAACCATCCCGACCAAAGGCAAGATAATCAACAAGAAAGAAAAAGAGATTAGTGTTAAAAGTATATCAAAGTCGTCAAAGAGAAGCGCACAGGTTAAGGAAAATAAATTTTTTACAGCCAAGGATCATCCCAATAAAAAAACAAAACGACAAAACATGGGAAACATGGACCAGTCCTCCAACTCGTACATGGACGACTGTACTCCAGAAGAAATAATAGTATCGGTGGATCCTGGCGAAATTTTGAAAAATATATCAACTAATATAGAGTATGCGTCTTGTTTTAGAATAATAATATGATGATTGACTTTTGTAATGCGAGTTATAAATAATGTTCATGTGCTTCAGAGAAAATAATGAGAAGGGTCGGGAAGCAAACAGCAGCAGCAAAGGTGGTAAATCAAAAACATGTTACTCAGAATCTGCAGAGAGCAAAAATGATGCATCCCCGACTAAAGTGGCTCTATTGCACCAGGTATAAAAAATCATCATTTTTTATTTATCAAGCAGTTAGTTTGATAGAAGATTCGATAAATGAGACATCATTTCAATTGGTTTTAGATAATATGGAACCAGAAAATCGAGATATCCCGTCTAAGAGCACAGGTGGACAATTACAGGGAAATGATTAAACGAGGAGCGGAAACACACGAGCACATTTAATAATAAGTTTGTTAAATATCCAAAACATAATTCGTCAGAAAAGAATTTATTGATTTTCATAAATATGTACTAAATATAACTAAAATTTTAGATTGGATGACAGAACTAAATACACATTTAATAAACAGGGCAAAAAAGGGTTTACAATCCAAAAAAACTAAATATGGTCTAATTTATTTTTAAAATATTTCATTGATAAAAAAGTTTAAAAGTATTACTTGTTAAGTTTACAAGTAGGGGCCACTTAGTTTCTACTTAGAAGGACCGCATTTAGACGTAGCTGCGAATTGAGCCAAGAATGCAGAGAATTGTTTTCCAAGTGCACTGTTGATGTAAGGACTACATATACGTTTAAAATATATTCAGCGCTGTATAACTAGTGGTTACTTCAGTAGGTCGAAGTTATGGCATATAGACCTTACATTCGTTATTCATAAAAGAGCAAATTTTAAATAGTTTTAGTAACACGATCATACAGCTACCCCCTAATAAATATCAGTTTCAAGGAAATGAGCATATTTAGAGACTAATTGAAAAACAAGGAGAGAGAAGGAGAACCTATTGTTAAAAATAAAAATACGTTTCTTAAGGACTGACGTAAGTACAAAACCCAGATCCATCCAAATGTAGAGAAAATTGATGATACAAACCAATCATGTACTGTAGGAGACGACTGAATAACAGAGGCAGCAGATCCAATGAAATCAAAAGTAAGTTCTTGACCACCATTAAAAGTACAGACGTCAATGTTATGACAATTGGGATGAAGTCTGTGAACGTGCTGATAAGGTTCCATGTAGACCGGGCATCTAATCGTCTTGATCTTTGGCAATGGATGTCCAATCTTATAGATTCAGATTCTGTTACCAGAAAATTTGATACAATTGTCTATGTAGTAGGAAATGGGGGGTTCATTAAAGAATAAGACATTTCATGAAAAAAAGCACAATCCAAAGTAAATTCACTAGATTTTGTACCAATTAGTGTCTCATCCATACGCACTTTAAAACATGTCAACGTTTTTTTTAATTGGTTTTCACTATGAGAGGAGGATTCGAGAGGGCTTGCAAAAAACTATTTACTGATATTGTCAAACAGACGTCCATCAATATATTCGAAAATGAAAGGGTTAAATTGAATGAGCCGATTCCTGATTTCTTTCTCTCTCTACATCTCTTCATCCCTGCCATTTCCAATTTAAAGAATAGGAAAAAAATTGTTCATTCACACTCTACTCTCAAGCTGAATTTTTTCAAATTTGGATGACGAGATAGAAAGTCTAAGAGCCCATGCCTTAGCCCCCCCCCCCCCGATCCTCTTATTCAATTATAAATGATACTTGCTCCTCCAGCATGTACACACAAGAGAATAAAAATCCGCAAATCCTCTTGGTCTCACAATCACAATCTAACTGAATAAGAAATTCATTGTTGGATATACTATAATCAGTTATACTCTTGAAGGGCCATTTTATCCTCGCCAGATTACTTATAATTTGTTAAGATGATGGAATCAGAGGTTTTCCAACCATTGTACTGTCATGTGAATGTATATACACTTAAAAGATGAGTCACACATTACAAGTCGATGTATTGGTTGATGATATGCTAAAGTTATGGTAGTCAAATTAACAAAGTCTACCCAGATCAAAGGATTGAAATTGAAATATCTGAAGAGAACAGTGGACGAAATAGGTTATTCCTATCGAATTCGTCGACAAGGGGCAACAGGTCTGCAGCTCCAAAAACTAGACATTTTGTGTTGAACCCAATCATTATCCTTATTTATCCCTCATGCAGACCTTTGAAAGTTTATCAATGATCACAGAATGAACTGGAGTGTGACCAACATTCACCCTATGTATACTTTCGTTACGCAAAACGGGACGAACAAACAGGAACTGGTTTAGTAGTTGTGCCTCAATCCTTGATAATGCACAGTTTTGTCTTTAAGTGACAGTATCTAAATATTTCCTGTAATAGTTAGAACACAAAGGATCAAAATCAAAAAGTTTAAAAGCATTTATCACAGTACTGTTGTTAAAGAAGGTGTCTGTTTCCCATTTTCTGCATATCAAAATAAATGAGGCCAATACTGTGATTCCTACTTCATTTTGCATCTGATTAACGAAAGATCTCAAAAAAAAGTGTCCACTTTCATATGATGCACGTCTGTCGCAAATTTATTCGCAAATTTAGCTTATTCACAAGGACATTGGACTAACGTATTCGAAAAAAGGATGGAACAGGGCGAATTGGCAGGGATCCGCCCAGCTCGTCGACGGTGTCGTTCTCGTTGGCCCGTAACATTTCTTTTTTTATTTTTTATTTTGAGTTTTGAGTTTATTTTGAATTTATTTGAACGAATGATAACTAAACTGCAATAAAGTAAAATATTATGTTCTAGAATATTGACATCAATGAAATTGGAGTGCCAGCGACCGCGAGGTTAACCCCTACACAAATAAATTCGAATTCCAAACCAAAATCAGTCGTCACAAGAGATTCTACCAAAGCAGTGTCTTTTCTAACAGTATATATATACAAAGTTCTTCTCAGAACCAGGAATTTACTACCAATTTGTTAATAAATAATTATATGTTTGCCCAGGTGCAGGAAAATGGGGTCGAGGAACATGAATTATGGTGGGATATACCGAAAATCTACTCCACCTCTTTAAAACTTTCACCAAAAAAAGGGATTTTGTCAAAATACAAACATTCATTGTGAGTAAGAACTACTATTAAATTTCAAATAAATAATAAAAACCAAATAATTCTATTTAAGGAACCTGACCGGACACCCTACTCAGAAGATCTGCACTTTAA
This sequence comes from Isotoma decorata, assembly GCA_034698605.1. Classification (NCBI taxonomy): domain Eukaryota; kingdom Metazoa; phylum Arthropoda; class Collembola; order Entomobryomorpha; family Isotomidae; genus Isotoma; species Isotoma decorata. The sequence goes on from JAQGBU010000338.1 coordinate 11,175, forward strand.
GAGTAACTGATGCGACCATGAGGATTGAACTCTACAAAGGGCAGATTGATGTTATGCGGAAAGGGGAAGTCAGACGTATTATTGGAATGAGGGGCGACACAGAAACAAAAGTAACACTAGATACGGACACACACTCTTTCGAAATAACGTTTGAAGATTTTACCAAAGCTGTTCAAGTTGATGAAGGAAGTGATGAAACATTGTTTCGGATTAGACTCTTCATTAGAGTGCTATCATGTGAGTGCACGAGCAATTTCAAACGAATTCATTAAACATTTATTATATTTCATTATAACTTTGAATTGAATAGTTTCAAGTGAAGCGAGAATTGGAGATACATGTATCAATGCTCCCAAAATGTTCCTTTCCCAGAATCTTTGTGACATTTGGATTGGTTGTAACGATGGAATATCCTTCCCAGCTCATCGTTTTGTTCTAGGATGTACTTGAATTTTGCTTTATTTCTCCTTATTATTTGAAAAAGTTTGTAATTTTATCAATAATTTAAATATCGGAATGACATTTAATTTTTATAGGTAGTAGTCCTATCTTCAATCGGATGTTAGCGAGTGATATGAAAGAGGCAAGGGATGGGAGAATCGAGATTCGTGATATGAATGGTAATTTAGTGAAAGAATTACTCCGGTTCATGTACAGTGGCATGTTCATAGTGAATGACGAAACTACGATTGGGCTGTATAAAGCCAGTGACAAGTATGACATGATGACCCTTAAGCAACAAACACACGATTATCTAATTGATAGACTTTCTACGCGGAACGCAATTGATGTTTATGCACTGGGAGCGCTCTACCAATGTAGTAGCCTTACAGAGGAATCTCTTAAATTCATTAAAAAGTGAGTCACGATGCAAACTTAGACTATAAAATATTTAATTATATAACTCTAATCCAATTCCGTATAGATTCAAGAACAATGTGATAAAGGATGCCAACGACTTCACAAAATGTAAAGATCTTTGTCCTTCTCTCTTGAATAAATTGTATGGACAAAAAATAAGGAGGTAAACCGATTTAAACATCACTAATTACATAATTAATTTTATATATGATACATAATATGCGTATACTTATTCATTAAAGAAATCGGAACAGAATGGGACTGGAGTTGTAAATCACAGAAAATCATCCCCCTCATAACATCATTTCTTATAACCCTAACAAATGAATGTAGCACTAAGCAAATTGATTACAGGATGAAAAACCAATACAAATAAAATGTTATTTATATTGTATTTCCTGTTCAGATGAATTAGTAGTTTAGTAGATTCAATTGTTTACGAATAATCTTTTCCTTCTTAAAATTAATAATTTACAAGCAATTAAAACTGTATGCAATTGAAAGAGATTCAAGCTGGGACTAAATTCTAATTATAATTGCTAAGTGTAACTCTGACGCATTCACGATTTATACCAGTAATTTTGTAATAATTGTAGAGAAATTTGTCGACCCTTGACGGACGCCCTGCTCGATTTATGACCTAAATGTTGATACTTGACGCTCACAAATCATCAAGCGACAGGGCTCCTCCCACAATCAATCAACATAGCTCAAATAGCAAATGATAATCTGCTAGTCATCTGTATGTATCGCTAATTATAAACACGAGGATTTAAATTAGCTGGCAAATGATGAGTTATTGCAATAGACATGACAGAGAGCTTTATTTTATCTGTAGATATAGACTCAATATTAATTTAAATTCATGTTTATAATAACATCTCATAACCTTAATGTTATAATAGCGTATCAGTCCATAATAAGGCTTTGTCAATCTGGATCGCATCACCGCAAAATTCAACAAATCATCAACAATAACAAGTTACTCATACAAGTCGTATCATTTGCTAAACATGAGCAGAATGAACCTATTAAAGGGGAATTGCATATTAATGAGCCAAATGAGAAAGATCATTTGAGTTGGAGAATGTCAAAGATGGTATAGATCCATAAAAAATCGCATTTGATCAGACCAACAACCTGTTAGATTTTGGGACACAAGTCGAAGATGTTTTTTGAGACGGGGTAAATTGAAAGGCTGCACTAATGCCAGTTTAGGGGAAATTGAGACAATTGAAGTGACGGGAACTCGAGATACGGGGAAAATGATACCAAAAATTAACATGCCGCATGATAATTGCCGGTGCTAATCGACCAAACGTCCTACTTACTCTCTCATGATAACCTTTTTAAACATTCTTTTACAAGATAAGATAGTGTTTATTAAATAGACATTACCTTTGAATTGAACAAAAAACAAATGCCCAATGGCCTAATTTGCAACCTTTTTGACTGAGCTTGTAAAAATTCTAAGGCGTCAATTTTTTTTCCACCTCATTTTTTCCAGATTTTGCATTTGATAACCTTTTCTATATTTTATAGAAAAGTCGCCAACTGGACTACGTCACAACATACAAACCAACCCATTAATTCGTTAGAGTCAGAATAACCAAAAATAAAGTGTATTCACATCTGAAATACAATAAAAAGGAAAAAGAAATTTATAAGAAAAATATGATAAGAACATAGTCTTGAGTAACCCCGATCAGGTTAATGAATTACCACTATCCCATAACTATATTGTCCTTCTCGTCAATATCATGTCTACCATTCAATTCAGAGACGACTGAATACATACCATCACAAGAGTTTGGTCACGAATGTTTTAAGCAGATTAAGTACTTAAATAAACTAATTACAAAATTAATTAAGCAGTTAACATATTATCATGGCAAATAACATAATAAGAATAAAGCTTTAATGCCAGGTCTAACGAAATAGCCAAATTGAATCAGAAGCTGACTTATGAATAGCTCATACTATATAATGTAAACCACATTTAATAGGGCCACAACAGGGGATGAGAGATAATAAGAGGAGACTGTGAATGATAAACGGCAACAAGACATGGTAACAACTGATGTTGGCGTCCATTGTGGGATGTGCTAAGACCAAGAGTGAACAGTTGAATTGTCTAGAGATTACATCCATAATCTAATAGAGACCTAAATTTGAGTTCAGTAGTTAGTGAGTGGATGGATATATTTTACTGAGTAAAATGCGAGAGCAATTAAGTGGTTTCGAAGGACTCGTGTTTAACTTTCGTGGTTCCCGGAGTGTGAATAATTATTTTTTTCCTCCCCTAATGGATGTCGAAGCGTCAGCGACAATAAGAAACCACAAATAAAAGATCAATCATCTCAGACGGCTCCAATGATACCCCATCCACCGCAATTCCAGGCCGGCACATATTAAGATAGATGAGCTAATGGACTTTCGTGTGTATTTTATAAATCTAAGTGTGTAATTTGTGAATTTCATGGATACAAATTAAATCAACCAACTCTCTGATGATTGTAGGCAGACATTTTTGTCTCCCGATGGGCGACCGTATGACTCACTCTTGGAACTCCTACTCGACATGCAACAAGCCCATCCTCGACCCCAAGGATTGCTCCGTTCCAGCCCAGGCAAAACTTTAATTAAATACTATCCACATCTTAAAAACTCGTAAAATTATAAATAATAAATCGTTCTAATAACAATATATGTGTTTATAAAACTAGATCAAGTTATTAACCTAACCTTACTTACCTTTAGGTTGACCTTTTTTAATGATTAGCTCAATTTCATCAAGAACTCGTGATCGAATATAAAGTTTTAAGTGACCCTTATATAAATTATGATAGGACATACTAGACTATACAGGCAGTCGAGTAAGAAAGACAAAGGAAAATATAGATTTACCCTGAGAATTACGGACCAATTTCAGCACATCCAACCTCTTTCATAAGGTGCTCAAAAGAATGCTAGTTTAAAATGACAGACAATGGTCTGGGAGTATTCCCTTACTCTAGGTGGGATAAGAAGATACACATACTTTAGATAGTAAAGCGAGATTTGCTGATTTGCTGATTTGCCGATTGACTGATTTGCTGATTAGTCATGCTTACAATATTTCTCAATACAATAATGTCGTTCCATGTGCAACAAGGACAGTAAATGAACTCTGGACCACCTCACTCATATATCATGTCATCCAATGCACTAAGGTATAAACATAGATTTGAATTTGAATAGACACAAATAGGATCATTTTAAATTGAATTTCCGAGTTTAGCTTACATTTATTCCCAAAATCTAGTTTTTGAAATACAGCATTTTTAAATATCATTGCAAGTAAAATATTTATTGAAGCACAGAGTCAGATAATATCGATTTGATTGAATTTTAATTGGGTTTACCTTAATCCACAGATATTTAGTTTTTTAGTTTTAGTCTTTTAGTCTTATCTTAGTTCTCAAAACCAAATTAATAATGTAAGTAATTATCGGTTATAGACCTACATACATTATGTCAAGTATCCTCTCAATTTATGGATGTACTTTCAAGCCAGGCAATTATCATGATTTTGCTAATAATTTATACATGAATTGAATTGTTTGCATTATAATCTACCATCAAACGACATTTAGAACAACCCCCTTAATACGTTCCCAGGCCTAGCGAATGGTTTGAAAAAAACACCCCCAGAATATAGTTAAAAGTATAACATGATCAAAATAATTTTAAATAGAAACATAAAATAGACTCACTAGAGCGTGTAAATGTGGGTTTAGTCTACATCAAAGTTTCAATCTTTTTTAAATAAAATTGTAAAAAATTTCAGATTTTGATGACAGAGCTTTCTCGTTTTTTAAAATGTTAATTGATTTTTGTTTTGAAAACGTAAGCCTCCCACCCACAGTACAACCCCACCTTTTTAGAGAGTTAAAAGGATAACTCCCAAATGGGGTTCTTAATCACGTTCACGTTTTTCCAGACAGGTGTTTTTCATATAAGGTGTTGGATAACCCAATACTCATTAATTTTACCACCACCGCCCTCTCAAAACTATACTTGAATAAGTAGATGGTTCGATCCAATTTTACTTTCACATCAATGGACCATGCAAAATGACATCAATTTATGAACGTTCAATTAAACCTGATGTTTAAAAATGGCAACGTTACACACAATCAAGATAAAATACAAAAATTTGACAAAGATAAGCGAAGAATTCCAGTTGTCCAAATTCCATCACACCAATAAATGACTAGAAACTCCTAATGATTTGTTCAACAAGGTACATGAATAGGCTACAAAGGCTACGACATATGTTATTATTTTACCCCATTCAAACAATACACTTTCACCTAGGTTCATTAACCCATCCTGCAAATGAAGAGAAATCTAGTGTAAGAGAGAAAAACTGTATAAAGTACTTTCTTTCCTTTCTTTGTTCTCATTTTTCGTCCGTTAGCTGAGAAAGAAGATTGTCCGTGTTCTAATTCCAGTGCTCTTCATCATATTAAATTCTAAACTTCAAGATCAGAATAGTTTACAAATTTGAAAGGGACTGCGATCAAACAAAATGTATTCTCATTGGACAACATTGACTAAAACCGAAGGTAATATAATGTTTAAATTATTGTTATTTATTTACTAAAGGTCAAAGGTAGTAAGCCTGCATTGTGTACGTTCTGATCGGAGTTAGATGAGCTATTAATAGAAATAAAAGGGTTAATAAAGGTGAATTTGATCCCTTACCAGAGGGGAACGGCACTAAATTCATGATAATGAAAAAGAAAAGGAGAGACTCAAGTGTCAGCTCAGCTGATCAACTTATTGAACAATTGCAAAGGATTAGGTCAGAGAGAGAAGGGACCAAGATCGTAATTATCTGCGAAACCAGAACGACAGCTAACTATATGGCGGCTAAAACCAGTATGGAGGGAATCGGATCAACGGTCCTCGTAGGTGGTACCCGAAAGAAAAACCGCCCCAACATCTTGGAAGACTTCAAAACCGGAAAATACCCGGTGATCTTTATGACCCCCCACCTGACTCTACCACGTAAGTCGGTACTCAATCCAAAGTATTCTCCATTCGAGCCTTCACATATAGTCGAATTATCGCAATTAAAATAAGACTGTAATTGTTTTTTGTTCATAGACCCACCGGCTGCGGATATTTGCATATTCTACAAAGTGTAAATGGACATTAAATAATTCATAAGGCAAAAAATTTAAATCCAGGAACTCCTTGCCATCAAATTTATCGAACGTTTGCTTGTAAAACCACAATTATTAATTAAATGTTACGACTAAATTTTGGAATTTATATCAGCAACTTGATAAACTTGTACGTTTTAGGATAAAAACTCGTATCTTTTCGAGAATAGAAATATAAAATTTAATATTAATCTTTATCCATTAGCTACTATTTATACGCGTATGATGAAAATTGTAGATAAGATGGGACGAAAATATATTTGGTTGTTGTAAGTGTCTTAAACATTAAATGAATTTGGTTTAAAAATAACTCATAAGACAACAATGTTAAATGACGAGCAATAAGTGATGAGCGGGCAATAAAAATATATTACTTTGATTTTTACCTCAAGGATACACTAATGTTTAAATCGAATATGAGTAAATTTAATGTAAGTATAATTTATAAGGACACGCCATAAAATTGTTAATGCATTTGCGTTTGTCTCCGATCGAATTTGATAGGGAATAACGAACAGTATATATTCTGCGAAATCGGTACATAGGCCGATCCACCCGATCGACATTCAAAAAAAATCAGTAAATCACTTCACTAATGATGCGTCAAGTATTCGAACAATTCAACTGTCCCCTATCATCTGTATTTTATACAAGACCCGAAACATAAACGTAGTTTCATGCATAATTAATCTTACTTAAGTAAATGAAAAAGATAGCATTAATAAATCATTGCAACGATATACAGAAGGAGCGGAGCATGACCTTGAAGTGACCAAGGTGTTTAGTTTTAATGGGGTATTATAATTCAAAAACACACCGAATTTCCTTCCATTCAAATCCACAACCTAAAGGGCACACTTCCATGCTAACAGAGAGAATGATATAAATGACTTACTCAATTACTTATGTCATTCCCCCTTACTGATACAACTGCATAATACATCCTACTACCACTCACAATAGCCCCTGAGTAAGTGTTTCACATTTCATTCCATATAAGTAATACTCGACAGAGAGCTCCAATAGACACATTCTTTGAATCAAAGATTTAGAAAATCTTACTTCGAAAAGTGATGGTGTAACCTACCACACCCAAAAACCCTTGGATTGCAAGGTGAAAAATTAAAAACAAGCATCAGCAAACAGAAGTTCAAAACTTTTATATACAACTTGATTTAGCCGAGCCACGAGCCAGGTATTATTCCGAAATTTCGATTCAAATTGCATGTAGCATATGTATATGTAAAACCCATGCAAAATTGCAGCTTTCTGCGACGACGAGGGTCATTGAAATCAAAAAAACATAAAGTTTTACTTCAGATTTCATATACATTTGCTATTTGTAACCTTAATGCCAAACGTGAGCCTTCTATGACCATTAGCAAAAAAGAGTGAATTAGATGACTGGTGAGAGTTTTGGCCCACCCCCGGACCAACTACAAAATTTCATCCAAATCGATTTATGCAGTCTTGAGTCATCGTCAGCCGGACAGACATACCGGGCTCATAATCCCTAGACCCGGACTAAGAAGTTGATTTCATCAAAAAGTAGAGAGAATACGGATGGAAGAATAGAAGGGCATTCACAAAAGAGGCTCCGCTCAGAGGTTGCGTGTCTAAACAATTCAGATATATGATATAATTTTTCGAAAACGTGGTTTTGTATTTGTTTTTAATTTTGCTCAAATATTTATACAATATTCTTTATTAATCAAATGAGAAGGACCGGAATTGACCAAAAAAGTTCGCTTTCAAATAAACATTTATAATGTACTATAAAAAAGATAAAGTGTCAACATAGTCTAAATCGTTCACACTTCACAAGGTACAAGGGCTATTCAATATGAACTAATACAGTATAATACAGAAGAGAACAAAACAACATAGACAGTACTTTGTACTTGGAGAGGGAGTCGTTTTATTTTGTGTATTGTTTTAACAAGTGCTGACGTAATTGCTGAATTAGTCGCGCAACAAAGTGGAATAAAATTATAAAATATTAATTAGTAATCACACATCATCACCTTGAGGACATCATGGACAGGAAAAAAACAGCGCTGGATAAATGGATTGGTATTTTAAAAGCTATATTTCATGAACAAAATACAAATAATATGGACATAAAGTTTCGTCATTTTAATCGTACACTGGATAAAATCTTAAGATTATTAGAAGAGTTAAAAGAAGAGAGTGAAGGGTAAGAGATTGCCAAGAAATTAAAATGTATTAGATAAATGTAAATTCTTAATTGTTGTCTGCTCCAAGTTCAATGATGCTCATCACGTCATGTTTTTTTTAATCAGATCATCGGTTCAGTCATGCAATAACTGTGACGTTATTAGTAAGGACCTAGCAGATGCAAACAAATTAGTAACCGCCCTCACAGAAAAATGTACAGAGTTGTTTAACCACATTGACGAGAGGACCAAACGAGACCTTGGAATAGAATTTCTACCGAAAAAACAACAATCAGCATTGCAAAATGTGATATCCAAAGGAATAATGATAAAAAACACTTATGACCAGACGTTTAAACGCAACGAAGGGGACAAAGAGGGAATGGACACTGTGAGAAATGATGATAAAAAGAGCCAGAGCCAGGAATTTCAACACCATTCGCAAACGTAAAAGATCCTCTTTATGATTATACAGATATGGCAAAAAAGCTCATGACGTTGTGCGTTTTGAATTTTCAGGGAAGGAAACATATTGAAAGAAGACAACAATTCAGTGAATATGACTCTGATAATTCAGAACGTAGAGGAAATACCAATTCTGACAAAGGAAAATTATCTAAACGTTGTGGCTCAGAATCCGACCGTCCGTTTATTCGAACTCAAATCTCTAATGATAGCATACTCGGTCGAAGAGTGTGAGGTCCTTAACAAGATGTTAATAGAACAGGGTCATTTTCCAAACTTCTGTCCGACTACTCCCGGTTGGTTAGAAGATACCGTGATCGATTTTTTTATAGATCGTATTTGCCGTAGGCGACAAAACGTAGTGTCCATATCATCTGCTTTAGCCTTATGTTATTTTACGATGGCCGATTCTACAATCCTCCCATGTAAGACTCCAGCAGGCACTGACATTCTTTGGGAGAAAGTAGATTTGGCTCTATTTCCAATTAATATCAACAACGGTCATTGGATCCTCGTGGCAGTGTGGCCAAAAAAAGGTCAATTATCAGGTGAACACATAATAAATAAAATCTCTTTCATCTATTTTTTCACAAATAAGGTTGCAGTATTTTTTGGTCTGCCGCAGTTTCATATTTATCAAATAAATAACCTAATATTGAATACTTATTTGTATTGTTTCAATTAGTATTGGATTCCATGAGCGAAGAAGAAATAAACGATTCAATCATCCATGATGGCATTCAAAAAATGGGCAAAAGTCTAAACATCAACTTTAAAAACCGCATAATGAAATTGAGTAGACAGCAAAACGGTTGGGATTGCGGCGTCTTTGTTTGTGCATATTCATATTTTTTGATAAGAGGGGAGGAACCTGATCATTTATTCGACTGTAACGATTTCCGTAAGTTTATAACAGCCACAATCATCGATCCAGATGAACCAACGTCACACATCATCCCAGACAATTACTACGAAGGATCTTCCGATGACGAAAACAGAGAATTGGATGATATGATATGGTTCGAAGAAATTGAAAACGTGAACGATTAGGTTTGGTGAAAACGAAGAATTGCAAGCAATAAGAATATGTTATTTGTAGAAACAAGAATAACAATAAGACATAGAATATCCATATGGGTCGTAAGTTTGTAACATAATTTAAGTTTTCAAAACTAGACTGACAACGATGATGAGTAATAGACAAATAAGTTTCTTCTCAACATTATTTATCATACATTGATAAATAATGGGTATAAGGGTTCAAGAAAAGAGTGGTGTCATCGAATAGAAATAGAAAAGAATGGCTAAAAAAATGATCCAAGTCCTAAATATGGTTAAACACAATTATCCACATGAAATGTTAACTCTATGAATAAATGGTACGTTGTAATAGAGAATAGACAATAGATAAATAGAGTTTAGTGATACAAGACACAAAGTTAACGTTTAATTAATAATAAATGTATTCATCAAACAAAGAAAGGAATCGTACACATCCTTCCATTTCAAATAGTTTTATCGTCCAATAAAACAGGAAATACTTATAAGTAATTGTAATTCACAATCATACTAATATAGATTTATATAACAATGAGGCTAACAAATGATATGACTAAGGTATTTATTTATAAATCGAATTATCAAATTTCAATATAATTAAATTACTAATGTACAACCATAAAAGATGATAAATGAACCTCACATAATGGAAACAATTTTTTTTAATAAACACAACAAATACAAATCTAAACAGAGAACAAACAAAAAAGTATATAAACTGATTGAGTTAGAATAATGGTTTTCATATGTATCTGATAATCCATCCAGTGTCATGTCGTGTTTAAACATAATGTTATTCAATGTATCTGTATCTACTAGTAGCAAAGAGTGTTAGAGAAGGGGCCCTTTAGATAAAACACACAAGAAGTTTGATTACCAGAGAGGTCATTGAAGGTTACCTACTTCCATTTGTCTATTAAAAATAGACTAACTAGACTTTTATTTAACTAAGATCTACTTAATTACGAAGAAATTACTCTAGCATCGTCTGCTTATAAATAATCCTTAGGAAAACTAGTGAATATTCTTTAGCTGATAGGTTGTTGGGAGGTACTACCTCCAAGACCATAATCAAATAGAAACAAATTAGATCCAGGATTAGATCAAAAAGAGTCATACATCCAGATGTAATGAGGAAAATAAGTCGCAATCACACAGATCATAAATTGTATTGTTTTGAAATGTGCATATGAATTAACAAACCTGTAATCCAAGCGAATGTGATCATTTGGACGGGACTATTAAGTTCATTTATGCACAAAGCGTATGGGAACCCAAAAATTAGTATATAGCTTAATTACTCATTATACCGATTCAAAGTTGACTTGAACCAACAGGGCACGTCACACACGTTTTTAACATATATAACATAGATAATACAATAGATTAGGTTTAGCTTCCAATAACAATTGTAATGAGCGTCATTATGGAACGATCGTACTAGTGGGCCCACATAGAAACATTTGGACATGGGTTTTAAAAAATGAAATGTGTAGAGTTTAATGTTTGGAATAAAAAGGGGGGTTAGGGGGGCTTTGCCCCCCTTAAAATGAACAAGAATGTCTAGACCTAATACTTTTGACATGAGAATATTTTATAGAATATTGACCATAAGGATAAGGTGCGTTTAACAATAGAAAAGAGGTTTTATTTAGATTTTGTAAGCAATGAAAAAGATAAATTGAAAGCTTGAAGGAAGAATTATTAATTTACGCCTGACAGGATAAATTGATCATATTGTAATAAAGTGAGATTATAAAAAAATAAATGCAGATAAACACGAAATTTTTAAAAATTTCGAAATGCTTGAATAACGTCATTAAATTTACAAATTGAATGCTATGCTGATGTTTAGAAGTATAAAAGTATAAAAAGGATGAAGGATCTACTTGTCCATGATTCTATTGAACAGAGTCCCCTCTTTAAGATCATTCCAGAGATACTAACGAATATGGGAAACTGTATCATCAAAATATTCATATGCAATAATATACGATAGTTTCTGTGTCACAGTCAAATAATTGTAGCCAAGAGTCATTCAAAGCTGAATGAGTCCTCGAGAAATATGAGCAAATTACAGAGAGAAATGAAAACATTATCATTTAAGTGGACAAGTCACAAAAAGTGGCCATATGCAGGAAGATTTACGAAGATAACAAGTATCTTGATTTTAGCCCACCAAAAAAATAAAACCCAGTATAAATAATCACATTTGGGAGATGTTTATTAAAAGACGGAGGATATGTAAAAAGACTAGTGAATGCACGATGAATCCAAAACCCAACGGTAGGAATTAATATTCCAAAAATGTTATGGCTTTGATTCAAAAATTATGAATAAGGGCCAACACTAATGACCATCAATTTGTGACATTGAATTAATTATCTAGTGAGAATAGACAGTAAAATATAAAGAGCAGCATCGTGAAGATTCGTCATCATCCTAATACACCAGGCATGAATATCATTACTGTCTATTGATAAGAAATGATGCTGTTAGAGATTGTAGATACATTGCAGTTCGTATAAGATATGTATGAAGTGACCAAATTGTAGTATGAGGCAAATATCAAACGATTCAACTAGTTTTAAATCTCTTTATTTTGTACTGTGGTCGAAAATAGTTCAAACAATGTCTCATTAATTCATTCAAATATAAACAGTTCATGATACAATCATATATATAGAGACTTACAATAATTTGCTAATTAATAATTTTGAATAAAAACATTTGAATAAGGAATTTTATATTCACTTGGACGCATGATTAAGAACATTTATAGATGAAGAACAGAATGTTTGGTATCCTGGTACCGGCGATCACCGGGAATCAAAGGGTAAATTATGGGAACACAAGAATCAAAGAGATTGTTTTTAGCCCTTGAAAAAAATTTAGAGATAATCTTTCACAAGACCTTCAATAAATACATACTGGAAGGGACGAGTAGAGAAGCAGAGGGAATCAGACACAGTTGCCAAAACGAGAGATCAGTAGATTTAAAACTTTATAGCCGATTATAGGCTTGTCAAGCCGCCCACATATGTAGCAATTTCCTTCAAAACAACGAAAGCATTATATATGCCATAACATCTTTAAGGAAATACGTAAGAAACTCATAAATTCGGCTTAGGCTTGCAGCGCTGCATAGTAGTTTTTCCAACGCAGTCTTCAAAAGCGCCAAACGGCCCTAAACAACGCTAAGATGAGGCTACACAGTCCAAAAAAAAATCTAAAAGTAAATACTAAACATACAAAGACCGTAAAAAACTTGCCGTTCATAAGCCATTTTTCTCACCTAATCTCAAAATCGAATTAACAACAAAAAACACAAGCGCCTTCAACATTTTAACTAACCACAAATCCAATAAAAAATGTTTAACATACATCCGAAGAATGTTTAACACTCGGAGTGCTGCATAAGCATTTCTTAAAGGAAATGGCTAAATATGTGAGCGTCTTTGTCAGTCTGTAGCACCACATGAAGTTGGAAATCGAGCTATCTACCCTTTTCGGGATGATCCAAGGAAGAGAAAATCCACTAATCCTATTTTTTTGCTCTTTCTGTATCCCCACACTATAGTAGTAAAGAAAAGAGAAGGAAAGTGGACCAAATATTAAAATTTAATATACTATAAGACTGTGGCCGATCAATTATAATGAAAAAAATGTTCACAGTATGACCAACGATAGATGACAATAGATTATGAAACCTTAAATATAAAACATGCAATATGTAACTTAACTTTTTTCCCATTTTACATGATCAATTTCTTTACTGATCAAACCCTTTTTTGAGAATTGTTATATAAAAGAGCGTAAGAAATTATAAAGATGTTTTACCCATTATATGCAAAATTATAATCAATCACAGAAAACACTTTAATTTAGCCACGATTAAGGAGAGGGACAGAAGACATTAATCAACATTTAAGTAATTTAACAATTAAGGAGGCTCTGCCCCATAACCCCCAATTTAACCACATCCTAGCAAATAAAAATGCAAATGCATGATAACGTAAGATTGCCTCAAATATGCCGGATTGATTACATTGTAACTACTAATTGGCGTTTACAGAGTTTAAACCAGATAAAGAATAATACGTAAACAGAAATTACAAACGCTATAAAATGACAATTGTAGTATATGACTAATCAACGATAAAATACAATCGAAAATATCAAAATTTATTAATTTTTTAAAAAAACTATGCCTATTGTATAATACCTGCTTATATCTTTTCCATAAAAAACTCATCTTGAGTCATATTCCGTTGATTTGTAATTGATAAGTATTGGTTCGCATAATATTTATCATTCTTACTCTCTGTTTCTCAAAATTAACATGCCTGTTGCCCATGCACATCAACCACGAACTACTGTCATGATAACTCCATAATGTAATGTCAATTATATAACAATGTCAAGATTATGACCGTCGCCATAATATAATTGCGGTTGGATTCTGGGACGTAGGTCGGGTGGCAACAAAAAAAAATGTCGCTACCTTACCAATACGGGGAAAATGAGATTTAAAAAAAATGTCGCAACCTCTTAAATTTTCCAAGTTTCTTTAAATTTGTCGTCTTACTCACCAAGCGGTGGCGACAAATTTTGGAAGAGAACGCTTATTTGCCCACCGACGGCGACGTTTTTTCTCGAGCCAAAGGTTACTCTGCAAGTAGTGTGGCGACAAAGTTTTGACTGTTAATACCCTAACCTAACCCTTTTTCCTATCATGACATAATCTTTTTTCATTTCTTAACCTAATCCTTTTTCATAACCTAACCTAACCTTATTTAATAACCTAACCTAAACTAAACTAACCCTTTTAATATAGCCTAACATTTACTGTGGGATGTAACATCATCGAGACTGCTCAAGTTAATTTAAAACGGTTGGCATAAAAAATGTTTCAAACGTACTACTAACTAAAATAGTGTCACAACAATGGTTGAGTAAGCAGACCAATCTCTATTGACCCCGGTGGCGAAAAATTTCATAAGACTTTAAAAATTAAGAAGATGGCAACATTGTCATAGTCTCATCTTCCCCGACGGCGACATTTCATTTTACACATCCTAAAAATCTATCCGACATACGTCCCAGAAGCCAACTTATGCTTGCACTTGTTTTGAACTATTGTCTACTATAAATCATATTGCTCCTAGCAGAAATTTGGCTAATTATTGCCTTCGCTGTCGCAACGGAGAAATTTCCACTACTTTGGTAATATTCAGTACCGACACCAACATCTTTGCATAAAAAATTTACTTGGTCATAATCATATTTCAGCCCTATTGATTTGCGGACGCGATATAAGGAAATCTTAGATTTTTCCGTTGCTATCTGCATCAGACAACACATTAAGTTAACACAACACAACACAACAACAACATGATTAAGTTAGTATATGCAAATCCCTCACAAACATCGTAACTGTACGCACCTACTAGCAAATCCATAGCAAATCAATAAACAAAACGTATGTGAGGTAGACATAAAATAATTCCTGTGCATTCCTGAACAGTCTCACAGCTGTTGGCTAGGTCAGCCACACACACGTTGGCTTCACACGAGTAAATGTGAAAAATTTCATAAGCTATTTTATTTGTTCTTATCTACTAATTCGTTTGCTCTGCCTTCCAATAATAGCTGCATCGTTTAATTGGGTTCTGTGATTTTAAATCAGTAAACAATTAACTTTTATTGTTGATCGGTTAAAAATAATCAGTGTTCTGCGATGGCCATCCCTCTCAAAAACACTCGATCGAAGAGCAAGGTCATTCAGGCCGAATCGGAACGAATTCTCGAGGATCCAGATAATGATAAAACAGAAAAAATTTCAGATAAGTTAGAAAATGATGAAGATGAGGACGCTGAGGTGGAAATGGAAACGGAGATTGAAGATGGCCTCGTCGGCCCACTACCAATTGCTAATCTGATCGTAAGTGTTAAAATTCATTAGTAACAGAGACAGTATTTCATACATATATGTCATGATGAGGCACCCCTTGCAATCGAAATTCTGTCAACAACCATGGATCTGTCAGGCATCTCAGCTTGAACATACCCTGCTGATATTGACCGAAATAGAGCGAGGTCTGCAGGGCATTGTAGTCTGAACAAATGCATACTTTAATTGTCAATAGATAATTCCCAAGTTGAAAAAACTCAATACTCTAGGGTCACTTAAATCAAATGTTGATGATCTGAATTACGTTGAATTTCATTTATGTTTAGTTTATAATTAATTGGATATGTATGTATGTATTTAGAAACACTCTTTACATGTTAGATTAGATGTTAAAAGTCGCAACTCCCTATGACACAAAGTTCAATGTACAATTAGCTTTCGAATCAATAGCACGGATTAATGTCATCTAATTTGATGGTATGAATTTAGGGAGGAGGTATCACGGAGGGGGACATCAAAAAGTTGCAAGCGTCAGGCATACATACTGTACAGGCTCTGTCGTATGCTCCAAAGAAAAAGCTGACCCTGATTAAAGGGATTAGTGAAGTGAAGGCTGATAAATTAATAGTAAGTGAGTTTTATTTCCCACCTCAAATCATGATTACTAATTCCTTTTTTTGTATAAAGTCGGAAGCGGATAATCTTGTCCCTTCTGGCTTCACAACTGCAACAGACATACATAGAAAGAGAGCTGACGTGATATACATCACCACGGGCTCAAAAACAGTTGATAAAATATTAGGAGGTGGAATCGAGACCGGAACGATCACTGAAGTCTTTGGGGAGTCAAGGTCAGGCAAGACTCAGCTTTGCCACACCCTTGCGGTAACATGTCAGGTACTTAATACTCGTATTCGCTGTTCGTCCTACTATATGTCAAAAATTTATTTATTACACCTCTTATAAATCCCATGTTAAATTAACTAGTTGCCTGTTGACCAAGGCGGAGCAGAGGGAAAATGCTTGTATGTGGATACTGAAAGCACCTTTCGCCCGGAAAGACTCCTTGCGGTTGCCGAACGCTATGGGTTAGTGGGGACAAAAGTATTACAAAATGTGTGTCATGCGAGAGCATACAATACGGACAGGCAAACTTCACTTTTGGCCAATGCATCAGCCATGATGACAACCCAAAGGTTACTGAGTTCAGAGTTTAAACATGATTATTTAATTTTTGTAAATAAATTTATAAATCCTTAAATGCTACTTAGGTTTGCGCTCTTGATAGTTGATAGCGCAATCCACCTCTACAGAACGGACTTTAGCGGAAGAGCGGAACTCGCAGCTCGCCAGATGCACCTTGCTAAATTCCTGCGTAACCTTCTCATGATTGCCGACGAGGTGAGTTGTTTTAAATTACCAAAAATTCGAAAATTTAACAGATTTCATAAGTTTCACAAAATTGTTTCTATAAAATCTTCAAGCATGGTGTTGCAGTGGTTATCACAAACCAAGTTGTAGCTCAAGTAGACGGAGCAACGTCCTTTGTCTCAGACCCCAAGAAACCGGCAGGGGGACACATCATGGCTCACGCCTCTACGACGAGGTAAAATTTTATAAAAATTATATAACCTAATTATTATGAACAAAAAGAGTGCATAAAATAAAATGTACATGGGTTTGATTTTCATTTAGACTGTACTTAAGGAAGGGACGAGCAGAGACGAGAGTGTGTAAAATATATGACTCTCCTTGTCTCCCGGAAGCAGAAGCAATGTTTGCTGTAAATGCCGATGGCGTTGGTGACGTTAAAGAAAATTAATAGATACGAGTTTATCTGATTTAATAGTTTATTTAATGTGTCGTATCGCTGTCCAATATTAGCCTAACTTAACAACAATTAAAATCAATAACCTGTTGAACAAGGGACTGAATCAGCTCATTAACATTTGAACATACACGTTTAATTTTTAAATTAACCTACTTATTCCAATTTAATGAAAAATCCTGTTTTTTAATGAATCAATCATAGATAGCTATTATATTAATGTAATAACAATATTGTCATTTAATTAGTTGTAACTACATTAATCACATTATACTAAAAGTGTACCAGATTTAATGCTATTTAGTTACCAACACTTTTGTCAACTTGAGCAGATTTCCTTCCAAGTATCTCCTTTGCCAACTTGTTCCTCTCTGTTCTCTTAGTCAGATAACGTTGTCTCCTGGCTAAAAGTATAAAAATATAGTTTTTATGATATCAGAAAATAAATTCATTTGAGTTGATGTCAAAAAAAAAGTTTTAATTCACACCTTTATAACTATTTAGTCCTGCCTCAAGTTTACTTATTTTATCCTGCATCTCGTCTATATTACTAGGAAGGCTTTGATTTACAGCAGGTGACAACGGAAGTGGAGCCGAGCAACTTGCTGCTGGGGGAAAACATTCAAGTGATCCGGGTCCTAGAGGGTTCACACCTTCCAACGCCGTCTTGAAATTATCCCTCTCACACTTTAACTCTAGGATTTCTCTGTCTTTTTCAACAATGACCATCTCCAGTTCCCTGCAGCGCCCTTGCAGTACCTCAACCCTTTGCGTCTTTAAATTTAGAGCCTCTGAAAATGGAATAAATGTTGTGTGAAATGCAGATTTCAGTCCGAGTTTTCACTTCTTTTTGTTTATTTAACATAGATTAGATAGAACATAGATTACCCTCCATTTGTTGAAGTTTTTCCAACTCAGAACAGGCTTCTCGTATTTGCAGTGGATCCTAGAGTCAGAAATCATGAAAATTAAAGTACCATATTTCACTGCATACCAATTAATCAGAAACATGTCATGATATATGTGGTGTTAGTTGTAATTACAGAAACAAACCTTTTGAATAGTGTCCTCAATATCATCCTCTTCAGAACAAAAAGCTTCATTTCCATCTTCCAGCTCCTCCGTCACTGAAGAGGGCTCGAGTACCGAT
The DNA here is from genome assembly GCA_034698605.1 of Isotoma decorata. Lineage (NCBI taxonomy): Eukaryota > Metazoa > Arthropoda > Collembola > Entomobryomorpha > Isotomidae > Isotoma > Isotoma decorata. Next base: position 29,842 of record JAQGBU010000338.1, read on the forward strand.
GACTTCCATGTCTTAAAATACGAATCAATATTTTATACAATACAACGATAATGCATATCATATTTAGTTTATGCTTAGCTGTAAATAGTACAAGAGTATTCTCAAATCGATCGGACTCTAGTTGATAATGGGTCCCCTCTGGTATAGGTAAAGGACAATTAATCCCCTTTTGGATGATATCATCCTTGGGCAGTCTCCAAAGCTGAAACATAATTGAGCAAAAACATTGGAATTGAGAACAGAGTTGGTAGAATGAAAGTCATTTGTTCAATTGATATTGATTTTAATGGCATAAATTAGTGCCTGCAACAGATTATCCTGTGACACAGACGCAATGATGTTTTCGGTTGCGCTCCACGAGAGATCATTTACGGATAAGACATGTCCTCGGTGTTGAAAAAAGGGTTCAATAGAGTCCGTCGTATGTGAAGTAGACCCATTTCGATTTCGATATTTTATATCCCACAAAAACAGTTGGTTTACTTTGTCTGTTGAAGCTAGAACTCCATCCTCCACTGGCGACCACTCTACCTAGTTATTAATAAGAAAAAAATATAACTACAAAACAAATGGTATTTTAAATAAATAGAATCTCATCCTTACTTGCAAAACTTCATTTGTGTGAGACTCTAATGAATCGATAGAAACATTAACATTACGAAGGTCCCAAATGCTGATAGTCTATAATTTTAAAAGAAATGTTAGTAATTGACTTTTAAAGAATGACAATAATTCTTACTTTGTCTGAGCTTGCGGTTGCGAATTGGTAGTCGGAATGACAGGAGAAAGCTACACTATTTATGTCATCTTTATGTGCTCTGGACACAGTTAAGCTGTTTTTCTGATGACGTGTGTCATGAATATATATCTCCTACAGAAAAATAAAAATAAGTGTTAGTAGCTCATTAATAAAATATGAGCAGTAAACACATTATATTTACCTTTTGACTACCTACAGATGCTAAGATGTTTTTAAATTGTGGACTCCATGCAACATCCCAAACAGGGCATTGATTCTCTCTAAAAATCATTAAGGGCTGGATTTCTCGACCTTTCTGAGGCACACAATTGATGTCCCAAAGACAAACAAGGTTATCTTCAGATCCTGAAACCAGATATCCTTGCTCGTTTGAGTTCCAGTCCAACCCAAATCTGAAAACACACAAATAGAAACATTTTCAACAGTTTTTAGGTATTGAAGATAATACTAACATGTAGGATTTACCCAGATTGTGAATGACCCTTCAGTTTTAAAGTTGGGCTGAATGTAGAATCGGTTGGAAGCTCAGGGAATTCATCACATTTAAACAAGTACACATCTCCATAGGAAGACTTTGTAGCCACGATTTGGCTGTCATGTGGCATGAATCTTGCCTTATTAACCTCTCCTAAAAAATACAAAAATAAAATTGAAGATATGTTTATACTTTTAATCTAAATTAAACATACTCTTGTGGTTTATTCGCTGTCTGATACGAAATGTCCATTCATGCTCAACTTCCTCGTCCCCTGTATGGACCCCAAAGTCAACTTCGCTAACAATCAAATGATTGTTGTCACCAGTAGTTTGAGTTCCTAATAATAGGTTGCCCATCCATCTCCCCTCTCCAACTCTGCAACCAAGAGAATCCTTATTATTTATATACGAAAAAATAAATACAGCAATACAAAGTGTTTACTTACTCTTGTGATTGTGGTAACCATTGCACTGTAAGTGAGGGCCACACCATCATAAAACTAGCTAATAGGTCATAGTCTTTTGAAGCGGAGGTCTCTAGCCAGGACGCATAGCTCTCATATTCTTTCATTGCTAATTGAAAAAGAAAAATATTGTTTTTTACAATAATGGTGATAATTGTTTTATTATTTCTATATTATAATAGTGCCAGATGAAGGTTCTTTACTTACCGTCTAAATTCGAAAGAGTTTTGCAATCATTCAATGCGTGTCTATCCACATCAGCCAACTTATGCTTAACAGAACAATATTGAATTGTCTCACACCTACTACAGTACACTGAGTGACTAGCCGGTTTTTTGCAGGATCCTTTATTGTTCCTACACAAGATTTGTTGGGAGGATGGAAACAACGGCTCGCAAATGATCTAAAATAGGAAATAAAAAGCCCATGTCAACAATAATTAACGAATTTGGTTTTAATACATACCTTTTCAGCTGTACATCCCAAGTGTTCATTATGACTGTTTGACATTCTGTCGCTATGCATAATAAACTTTAGAAATTATAGTGTGATATTTAATTATCCACAGTCCAGCAGAATGTGAGAGTAGGAGAGCAAATAAATTGCAACAAATAAACAAAGTTCAAAACTCATGCACACGCAATATACAAGGCTACCACAAATGCAAGTTATTGTTCATTTTGTACACAGATGGTATATGAATCAAAATTCCTACAACTGGAGTGAAAGTATCATACACAAACTCATTAGATATAATATTTTATTAGATTTATTTAATTGATTAATACATACATTGTTTAATGTAAATTAAAATTTTTATAGCCGTTTACACACTTTTTCAAAAATAAATAAATGAAATGTACCACAATATATGATTGTGGATTATATTGCATGGGAAAAAAGGCGGTAATAATCATCTATTGTTAATGAAGGTGATATTTTTATAAATCAGTATTCGCAATGTCCCCCTACGATTCATAGTACCCATATTAGGAATCATAATATACTTCATATTTATCGAAAATATGTTACTTTAACTAAAAATCGGGACACTTGGCAGAAACCGGGACAGGGTATGAAACCCGGACATGTACAGGGTAAACCGGGAGGGATGGTCACCCTAGTCAACAGCCAATTCCTTACAAACTGAAAACTCCAATCTGTCATGATAGAAATGAGTTTTTGTGACCAATTGGGAAATTGGCTCTTGATGAATAGTTTTTAATATTTAACTCAAATTATTGAACAAATTTTGGCCTTTGATAGTCTTTCCAATTAGTATCTCTCAAAGAAAATAATTGACTCTATAATGTCTGTTTAAGGAGGATCAATTCAATCAAACTACCTTATATTCTCTTCCTATTAATATTGAACTGAATCTCTGAAAGTGCAAACTCTGAGCAAAAAGATTACTCAGGATTACGCATAAGATTTATTTTGTCCCATTAATTAGGTGCTAATTAACAGATTAAAAGCATAATTAGGTTTTATTTAATGAGGGTCCTAGAAGTAGTGAACCTCCGAGGTACCTCCCAGGTAAGGACACTTGTAAAGGTTTTCCTGCAGATTATTTATGAAGGGACGATACGGAATTAATTTTTTCTCCATTAATTAGGTGCTAATTAATGGATTCAAGGCATAATTAGGTTTTATTTAATGAGGGTCCTAGAAGTAGTGAACCTCCGAGGTACCTCCCAGGTAAGGACACTTGTAAAGGTTTTCCTGCAGATTATTTATGAAGGGACGATACGGAATTAATTTTTTCCCCATTAATTAGGTACTAATTAATGGATTTAAAGCATAATTAGGTTTTATTTAATGAGGGTATAGGAGGTAGTGAACCACCGAGGTACCTCCGAGGTACCTCCCAGGTAAGTACACTTATAAAGGTTTTTCTGCAGATTATTTATAAAGGGACGATACGGAATTAATTTTTTATCCATTAATTAGGTACTAATTAATGGATTAAAAGCATAATTAGTGTATAGTTAATGATGGTATAGGGAGGTAGTGAACCTCCGAGGTACCTCCCAGGTAAGGACACTTGTAAAGGTTTTCCTGCAGATTATTTATGAAGGGACGATGAGGAATTAATTTTTTTTCCATTAATTAGGTGGTAATTAATGGATTAAAGGCATAATTAGTGCCTATTTAATGATGGTCTTGGAGGTAGTACCCTCCCTAGGAACTTTGAGATAATAAATCTTCTACATGCTCTCCTGCAGATGATTTATGAACGGACAATGGTGGGTTAATTTTTTAATACTAATTATGTCCTAATTAATGAATAAAAAAACAATATAATCAATTCTTAAGTGGTGCTGGAAGTAGTTAACATCCTGAAGACCCCCAAATAATGAATTGACTGGATTTTTTTTAAATTTAATCTATGCATAATGTCAGAATATTTTTTCTCTTACTCATGAGATGCCCTAACTAATGGCTTAAAATGTCTAATTAGTCTGTATTCAACGGTGGTCATGAAGGTAGGTAACACCCCAGTTGTTACACCACAAAATTAATAAAAAGATACATCCAACTCTAGTTTTACTAAACGGATATTTCAATACAGTAATTATCAAAGTAATGAAGTTACATTTTGTGATTAATTTTAGATTAAGTTAGGAATTAGTTGAAACTGAAATGAGTTATGGATAAGTTTTGTGGTCGGTCAAACTCATTGGACTAAACAAAATTGTTCGTTTATAGACACAGTTTTTGAATTCAATGTTGAGAAATATTCAAGGCTTGTCTTATCCAGATTTATATATAGTTGATCCATCTATTCTGTTTATAGCATTACGTCTAAGGAATATGGAGAATCATTTAAAACGTAAGAGGATAGAATGAAATTGCAAAATGAGTCACCCGAATTTGAGAGCCTTTGACAAATTTCTATCGACTTGATATAATTTGACTTTAAAATTGATTTTTTTATCGATTTTGATAAATAATAAAGATTGTAAAGCATAGACTTGTGTAACGCAGAAAAAATTTCAAATGAGTTTATACACGCCCTTTTCATACCCTCTAATGTTAATTTGTTTTAGTGATCGGAACGATTCGATTTGATCCATAATTTTCGATTCGATCCGATTTTTAAATGAAATCGGATCAAATA
>JAQGBU010000339.1:0-34650 GCA_034698605.1 Isotoma decorata
CCGTCAACACTTAGTCAACATTTTACTAACCCACCCACCCACCTAAATGTAAACGTAATTTATGGACGTTCCCTTACGACAAAAAAGCGACGTTGGCGCAAGATGCGTACTAATGGGTCCAGACTCGGCCTGATTGGTCCGGACTGGTGAACAGGGGTCTTACAATTAGTGCAGCCAACCGAATCCGTCCATAAATAGGTAGACCCAAACTTGACCCAATCGGTCCAGATGTCCGGACAGCTTACGAAATTTTTTAAAACGATTCAGGGCGTTTTTTTATATATTTATAAGAACTGAATACATGCTGAATACTGACTAAATTCTTTCCGCTTTACATTAGTTCCAAAAATTAGCATTTAAAAAGGTAGAATGAATTCAACAAACAGTGAAAAGCTTCAATCTGCCCGATTTTCCCAAATTTTGAAAGCCTGGAAAATCGGGAATTTCCCTATTTGCCAAAGCCTTTGCAGGCACGAAAACTCACAAGCACAACACATTTATTACGGGTGACATAGTTCATATCAAATAGATATAATTTTTCCTTTTTCATGAATAATTTCTTTTTTACGTCTTGTTGGACTTTGTATATTCTCGCATCTCACTTTTTGTCACTTACATGAAAAAAAGCCTCAACTGTGTATTATCTTACAAAACTTCAGTCCCTGCGGTTAACTATAGTTGGTTAGCTTAGTACAATTCTACGCTGGCTTTTTCTTTCCCAAAGGCATGAAAGCAAACCGCTTGTCAAATGCCATCTGACTAAGCTTTGTTGGAAAAATCAGACTTTGGTCTACCATGTCGATGCATACTTGACCTTTACATTTGAGCTAATACATAAATATATAAAAAGGCCAAGTGCGTCTTATATTGTCATATCAAATGTGCGTTATGGATTAGAGCCTAAGGTGAATTTTGTCAATACTACACAAAGGAAGAAAATGTTGTAGATACAGAACGTTTGAATTCAGACTATGCATCATTTTGTGAATGTTAAGCCAAGCTACGAGAAAATCAAATAAACTTGCACCTTTGTTTAGGGACAGGTGAATAAGCATTGCATCATTGTCTTACCCGTATATGAGCTTTCTACTAAACTTGTGACAACATTTTTTATAAGAGAGAGAGAGAGAGAGACTGATATAAGACATACAGAGACCGATAATAAAATATTATAGCCAAGATTCGACAATTCGGTACATGATAAACTTGGTTTACTCCATGTATTAATAAGTAAGTAAATCAATATGCATAATATTCTTTGAAAAAATAAGAAACATCGACCAGTCACACTTTTCCCATCGTATAAAATGTCTCATTCTCATAATTTTAGACATATCAGTACCCCACCGGATTCCCCTGAGAAAGGTAAATTATGGTCTAGTCAGCAACACAATGCAATCTCTCACAACACAAATTAGTTGTAGCTAGTAGCTGGACAGTAGCTGAAACCCTGAGGCAGCTATACATTTTTACAAATAAATGGATACGACTACCTCAACGCAAAAGAACTGGACAAGTAATTTGTCAAACTTGTGAATTAAAGAAAAAATGACACCATATCAATCACCTTAATTTCCCCTTCTATTCAAATAAGAAATAGAATAGATCGAGGGTAACTTAACTACCGCTGGCTAACCACAATGTTTCTTTTGAAATGATGTGTGGCAAGCGTGTGGCAAGTTGGCAAGAATAACTAATGCCTAATAAAACATATACGTCAACTAGACCCTTTAGTATAAAAAGATCAGAGTATACAATCGGATTCGGAACACTTTTACTACTATATGGCATTCGAATCTGAAGCAGCATTTCATGTCAATTGCATACTGACTTCCATTGTTACTTTTTACCAACTTAGGTATAGAAACATGCATTATTACAACTTTCTGTTTTTTACATGGTGGAAGCAATACCTATTTACGATTTTTGATATTTTGGCAAGTCCAAGAGACCTTATATACCAAGTGATGTGAGTGACTGAATAATTCTTTCTTTTACTATGAAAAGGACTTTCACCGAAAGGCATTCTTCACAATTGCTTTTCGTGTAAAAGTTATCAAAAGGAAATAGATTTCAAAAAAGCATACATAAACTACAACTACATTTTGAGTTATTTTCTCAGTTTGGTCAAAGCATCTAATCTAAAAAGAAGTTCTTGTAACTCATTTTTATTAACAAAAAATCCTACAGAGACAAGTCCCGGTTCGGTTGGTCGGAGTTCGGAGTGAAGTTTTTCTAAAAGTACTGTGTATTTGTTGGTGGAAGTTAGTCTTTCTATTGGTGTCGGTTTATTTATGGCTTTGGCTGTTGAACTCAACTCTAGATGTTTTGTTTATCAGAGAAAATTACAGATTTCATGTAAAATCTCTGACGTGCTAAAGCTAACTGTGAGATAGGAAATAAAAATCATGGGATCAAAGCAGAAGGACGGATTCCGGTACGAAGGACTGTAATAAAATATCTATTTTACAACTTACAACACTACGGAATCGAAGATCTATTATGATTTTTTGTTTCTTGTATTTGCGGAGATGAGACGAGAGAAACTAGATCGTTGGCTTAATATAAAATAGCAACGGCAGTTTATTATTATTCCTTACTCAAGCATTTAGAGGAAGAAAAAATGAGAGAAAACAAATAATAATGTAGATAAAACATCTACAAAAGTGGGTGGGGTGGTTTTCGTAACAAGTTTTGCTACATAAATATTTCTACTTATTTAACCCAAATAATAAAGTTGGAATTTAAATGGGAGGTAAAAATTTAAAGCATTTCAACATAGTTGATACAATAAATAATAAAAGTTTCCATTTCATCAGGAATCTATTTCTCTACTTGTGTATAATAAATGCTGTTAGAATGCTTCCTCAAGCTGGATCCAGAATTCAGAACTTATCGTCATCTAAGACTCAGTCCAGTTCATCTTTACTCATCCATCCGTTAAACTATTTTGCAGGACTAACTGGAACTGGAGTAAAGTTAAACATGCCAAGAAAAACAAGTTACTTTATCCGAGAGTCAAATCGAGAAATTGTGAGATTTGTACTTAATAAGAATGGGACGAGAAGTAAAGTTGATGCAAAACTAAAATCTCTTCCGCAAATCGTTCCGCTTCCTCCTCCGAGAAAGTTTTCTGGCGGCGGTGGTAGAGATGGTGATACTGAAAGTCAAATGATCGCTTTTTACACAGATTTTATAACAGAATTCGTACTTCACAACGGGTGGTCTTCAGCTTTTCTCATTTTACCAAGTGGAGGTGATGGGAGCAACCGGTCATTCGAACTTTGTAACTATTTTAAAGCAACTCTACTCCGATCTAAGGCAGCACTTCAGACAGAGTGTAAAACGGATGTGGATAAGAATATTGTAGATGAGATTGAACAATTGGGGAAAAGAAATAACCCACATTCCACGACTCGTTTAATTGTTCCTATTTTCTCTTTTCATTTTCTTCGGGGTAAAACTAAAGCGGATTCCCGAGGAGTAGCTGTTGATCCTAGACTATTAATCAATTATATTCCTTCTACTCCAATATTTGTTTTAGCAGGTGAAGAGTCGAAGGAATACATTGTTGACCGACTTCAACCTGAGTTTCAGGCAAACTACAAATGGACATTGGTTTCTTTTTCTGCAAGCTCAAAACATCGAACGAGTATGATTACTCTTGATGATGTGTATGGATTTGCCACGTCTTTAGAACCTATTATGCATCCTATCGGGACATGGAATCCTAAGGATGGGGTCCAAATTGATGTACAAAATTCTCACGGTCTCTCGGACTTTCAAGGACGGATGCTTCGTGTGACAACAGTTCCTGTATGCTTCTGTTTGAACCATAAATATATTAAATTTAAGGGTAATTGCTTAAAAAACCTGAAAAAAGAACAAGGTATCTATGCATTACTCGAAAGTACATGTCGAATGTCGGAAATCCTAAAACCACATGAAAACTTAGTTTAAAGAGTTTCGAAGGAATATTCGAAAACTTGCCAATAGCTTCAAACATTCGAGTTTGCATTTCAGGATATAAATAACGCTAGAAGCATCATGATACCAGGTTTAATATAAGGCCCGAGTTCATGCAATTTCTTGAAGAAAAATCAACACTCAATTATTCATTCTTTTCCATACATTTTTATAAACAACTACCTACATCGTTTTTATAGATAATATATTCACTACTCAATCATATAATATTACAGGGACCTCCTGTCGTCTATGTTGATAACTCTTCAGGAAAAGTGAAATGTAGAGGCTACCTTCCCGACATCCTTGACATTCTGGGTGGACGACTGAATTTCACGTAACGTTTTTTTTAATTTCTAGTTTTTAAGAACCCAATATAAAGTTCATGCTTAGTAATGTTCTATTACTCACTATGATTAAACATGGTTCATCACATATTATCCCTCGATGTGAGGGATAATAAGTATCTATACTGATGTCCACATTCTTTTTTCCACAAATAATTCCATGAGGCAATAAATTAAATGTGATAAACCACGCAGGAAAATAATGAAAAAATCTGAATGCAGTTTTTGATATTAAAGTTCATGAATTTAGATGCTGATATAAATTGTGTTTCTTGATGACATTTATACGGTATTGATTACAGATATGAGTTGATGACACCATCAGATAAAAAATTCGGTAACGTGGATTCAAATGGAAGTTGGTCTGGTATGGTGGGAATGCTCCAAAGAAAGGTTATCCCTAACGCTATATTATATTAATGCTACATAATTTAATCTTTGCAGTCCTTACTTTTTCTTTTAAAAATGTTCTACGTGAATTTGGATCATGTTCAAAAAGTCTAGGTGGTATTTGCATAATGGCTTTCTCCATACGATGTACCATTGCTTAGAATAATGGGTTGAATTTTTGCATATCCATAACGCAAAGAGTTGCATTTCAACACGCAATATTATCATTCTCTGATCTTTACAAATTCATTCACGCACATCCCGTTCCATTTGTGCAAAGAAGATTATTACCATGTTGAAGAAAGTGCGTGAATGATTGAAAAAATATGAGATACTGTTTCATGAATAATAATACTATCTTACAGGAAGCTGAAATAGCCCTAATGTCCTTCAGCTTGACGGCATCTAGAAAAACTGTAATGGATTTCTCTCCTCCGGTTGAGTACAGTTCGGTACTGTTTTTATTCATGCTTTTACGAGTTGCTTACAAAAGTTCAGTATCATTTTGATGACTTCATTCATATCTAAATGAGAACAGTACAACGCTTTCTTGTCTTTTGAAACCACCCTGGATGTTGTTCAGTCAAAACTAATCTTTTTTGTTTTTTGCACATCATAAATACTAAATAGTTTTTGATGATTCGCTCATTTAAAAAATGCTTGTTTCTTGTACAGGTTCGTCTACTCATTCGAAGAGATTGGCAAAATGCAGAATTAAAGTGGTCGGTGTTCCTCCAGCCTCTACACTCTTCTGTATGGATTGCAATTCCAATTTGCATTTGCTTAGGTATCATTACTTTAGCAGCTTTTGCTCATTGGAAGATACTTGAAATGACACCGTTTAGCTCAGCCTGGCTTTTAACATCTTGCTTTGTCTTGCAAGGTTATACCTGTTTTTCTTCATTGTCTATTGATCTCACTTCACACTGTTATTATTAGCTAAGGCAAATTGTTCAACGAATTATTGGTATTATAGGTCAAGATGAACATTCTTCCATTAAAGTAACACCTTACAGATTGGTTATAGGAACATTTTGGATGCTATCAGTTGTTGTATTCGCATGTTATACGGCAAGATTGACATCATTTCTCGCTGCAACCACAGAAACTCTTCCTATAAAATCCCTTTCTCAAGCTGTAAACAACAAGAATTGGAAAATCGGACTGGTGAAAGGTTCTGCGTTTATTGACAGAATAAGGGTAATTACTATAAAATCGATGGAAGTTGGAGTAATGTACTTGAACAATAAAAAATATGACGCAGGAATCCAGGGTGGATGTACTAAGAGGGCTGTACAAGCGGCTTGCTGATGACCCTAGCAGTTTAGTTGAAAGCTTTGACGATGGAATGGGACGCGTTTTCAAAGAAAGATTTATATTTTTCACGAGTGAGCTCATACCTTCGTTTCTTATCAAGGGAAACTGCTCATACACTTGGCTTCCAGACAAATACTTCTCCGGATTTGGTTACATGGGATATCAAAAAAGTTTGCCATTTGCCCCTGTCATTTCTCGCAAGTATTACACATGAATAAATTAAGCTTAATGATATTGTCAAATTAGACTGTTGATACGAGCCCACTTTTCATAATATGGAAATCAACTCTTTCATCTACTTACAGAGTCGCCGAGATTCGACAAAGTGGAAGCATGCAACGTTTATTCCGTAAATGGTGGGGTACTGAATCAGTTTGTTTCTCATCAGATTCATTTCTTGGCATGAGTTTGTATGAAACTGGAACAGCATTTCTAATTCTAATTTTCGGCACAAGCCTTTCTATTACTCTACTTCTGGCAGAATTCTACAGAAGACCTAGAAGCTCAATACCAAATAGAACAGAACTGATTGCTGGTGGTCAAAGTAAGGATGCATCTCCTTACGGAAGTTCACAAAGGGTACTAGAATTATCAGGAGCGTCAGACATTTCTAACTTAAATCGTCACATCAAATCTGAATTCAACTTCAACACAGATTTTTCTTTCTCTAACAAACGAAAACACCCTGATGTATATTTTTAGCATAGCATTACATATGTTGCACAAACTAACTTTAAAATAAATAAAAACTCCAACACCATTTTTTCAGTATGGTTACAGATATTTAAATCAAGCTCAGTATGCTTACAATTTATTAGGAACTTTTGAAGTACAAAACTTTTTAACTTACTTACTAGTTTAGTTTAAGCTTCTACATTCAGGTCCTGTTCGATTCTAACAAGAATTCAATTCCTTGTCCTATTAAAATTTATTTTAAAAATAATTTTGAAACATGCAATGATAAGAATGAGCATTCTAGTTAATTTTGTACATGAATACAGTCCTGCAAATGATTGCAGGACATCTCTCATCAATGCGATTAGTAAGAAAATGTTAAAACCTTATCACCGGAGACTTTATAAGATTATTAGAACAGTTCAAATAATTAGATGAACAACACAAATTAGGTACACAGAATCTAAATACTGACAGTACAATGCAATGACACACATATTTTGTAACGAAACGAAAATTTTGCAAAACGCTTACAACTTGATTTTTCTCTCTCTCGCTCTCTTATTACGTGTGGGTCCTTTGGATTCAGGTACAATGGAAACATCATTGTCCGGTGAAAGACTAGAACTACTTCCATCGGTTTTGGTTTTCTGACGTTGTCTAGCAAACATAGCTGCGATGCCTGAACTTTGTACTGGAGAATCCTTTGAACGACTAAATATTCTAGCTGGCGTAGTTGTATCTCCTCCAGTATTAAATGAGCTAACCGGTGAATTATTTTGAAATGTTGATCCCAAAGCAAAACTTAATTGAGTATTAGAATCGACATCAGGCGTAGGATTATCCAAGCTATGACTACTGCACCCACTAAAAGCATCGGCAAAACCAACTAACGATTGTGGTTGACGACGAGAACTTCCATTATCATCCGTAATCATACCAAACTGAAGAACTGATCCATGAGCCAGATTTCCCACTTCACCGCCACCCTGGCGATTTTCTTTACAATCCGAGCCAGTCTTGCACTTTGAGCCATTATTTTGGGTTCCAAAAGGGGTCTCAGTAGGAACAGGTCTGGCTAGCATCTCATCTTTGAATTGCTGCAAACTCCAAGGAACATTCGACCAGGATTCGAAATTCATAACCTGCACATTCACAGCTTAATAAGGTTACGATTTAAATGAAGTTAATTAAGTTGAAAAAGTAGTATTACTGAAGATCTGATCCATCTGGAGAGGGATCCAATGTAACGTGGGGTTTTAATATAACGATCATCTATCAACAAAATAGCACCCCAATCTTGTCGATGTCGGATACACCTTCCTAGGGCTTGATTTAAGGCTCTGTTAACAGCAAAACTCAGTTTTAAACCATGATCTTTTCCCAGTTGATGTCAAGATTTAAAAGTGGTAAATTTTTCTTACCGGAATGCTTGAATTTCATACCAGTCTCCTCCAGATAGAAGACCACGACTCATGTTCTTTTGATTGTAGTCTCGTTTGAGCTCTACTTGCATATCTCGGTAATTTGGAAATGGAATTCCGATCTTAAATAAACTCATAAATTAGCAAAACCATGAATGTTTGAAATTGGATACTTGAAATGTAAAAAATAACTTTCACATACACATATCACCGCTCGTGCATTGTTATCTGAAAAATCCAAACCTTCACTAACTTTCCCCCGACATACTGCAAGAAAAAGTGCCCCAGTTCTTCCTCCCATAGCGTCCTATAAACAATTATACAATTTTTTAATGTCTAGTAATGTGCAAATTAAAAGATATAGTAATATCATAAATTATCTTGAGTGGGAATGATTTCACCTCTGCATCACAGCTATTAATAGCGTTGTAAAACTCATGCATAGCTCTTTCAAAATCAGCTGCTCCAGTTCGTGGCTCTACGACAATCTGCTTTATGTTATCCAGGCTCTGGTACCGTCGAGTGATTTGCCATCTGAATTAACAAGTAAAATACTACCGTTTAATAAGTAATCAATTATTCATTTGTAAATACCTTCGACATGAAATTAGAACCTCTCCTGGAATAATTCCTAGCCCTAATTTAACCCCGTCGTGTGTAAATATTTTATTTGAAAAATGTACTCTCCACTAATAATACGTATTTTCTTTGGTCAGTTACATTTTTGTGGGATGTTTTTACTAAACTTGCCTTCCTAATTTTTAATATTAAAAAACAAAATACACAGTTCAAAAAAAGAGAAAAATAAACTAATTTTCAACGTTTCTCCTACCAATTCAGGTGATAGTCAACCGAGGAGTTCACAGTTGAAGTTTCAATGCTCGCTTTTAGATGCTCAACATATCAGGGTATTTAGAAATTTAATGGTGACTCTCATGGAGTGAATGCCCAGAAAAATATTTTCAAAATGTTGAAGAGCATAATGAATTTTACTTTACAGATTCGAACCGAAACATAAAGTGTTTTGTGTCTATTTGCGATTTTATATCTTGGATTTTCTGATGCAAGGTTGAAAATTTGAGAATTGTCTCAATGCAGTATTATATATTTTTCGAATCTGCGAATAACAACTGGCAGTTTTAAAATAAACTTCTGTTTGAAACGTGAACCCCTCCCTCCTCGGAATTTCACCTCTCCTTGTGAAGAGGATTGAAACATTAACTCAGCCTTGGGGCTCTTGTTCGATCTTTATAGTAAATATCTGTTCGGTCACATATTGATAATACGGAACATTATAAGCTAGATCGAAGTGACGAAAATGGTATTAGAGTGCTAATCAACAAATGCCTCTGGTCTTTTCAAAATTAAAAATACATGTTTAAAGGCAAATACATAGGAATTCGTCATGTCAAGTGAGCCTATAGTTATTTTTTAAAATAAACCAAGTACTTTTTACATTCATTTTTGGAACTACAAAAATATACACACCTTTGAACCATTTTATCCAGCATGCGGTATGATGGAAAGAAACAAAGAATGCCATATGGCATGACGTTACAAACGTGTTGAATGATATTTCCAATTTCATCTTGGTAGGCTAAGCTTTCTGTGCTTTGGTATGAACCATTTAGGTTCACACCATTAGGTCCAGTTCCCAACACACCTGCCCATACCTACAGTAAGATATTTAATTAGTGCCTTTCTGTCCAAAGCCGTATCGTTCTAAAAGTACATTAGTATAACTGTGTGCATACTTGGTTTTTATCTATGACATGAGAAGCCTCCAGACGGTGTGGGAAAGGTGTCTCAAGTTCAGATTCAAATGAGTTCATTGGAGACAGTGTTCCAGAGGTCAAAACGATAGAATGAACTGAATCCTTAATCTCCTATAAAAAAATTCACAAGTATTCAGATATTAACCAAAGAAACAAGTTTAACATAAAACATATTATTTTATAATATAGATTATGAAACAATTTCCATTTCGCACTAACAGCAAAGGCAACACCAGGATTCAAACACCATACATTAAGGGAGTACCCAACGACCGACATGAAAGGTCCACTATGTCCATATTCACGGCGTCTTTCTGTTGATTTCATCAATGCGATTCGGAAGTCATCCCGGTGACGACCATGATTCCTATGCATGTCTTGGAAAAGACGGAAAACGCTCTCTAAAGTTGAAATAGTTACAACGGATATTCCATGTACATCTTGTGTATAACGACCCCCTCGCTCTTTCATTAAATCCATGTCCCTGTCTTTCTGACTTAGAATGGCTTTGAAGTAACGCTAAAAATAGTAAATTTCGATTAGACTCCAGTGTTCCTTATTGTATTTGTATTTGATAATTGATGCAACTACCAACCTCACACAATTGCAGTCTCTCTTCTGTCAGTCCACCACCATGCAAAGAAGCTATGATTTCAGTTCCAGTCCAAAATCTTCCGGAAGTATTGAAGGAAACTTCCCGAAGGTTGGTTGATTGCGAATCAATCCAAACACACATAGATGATAGGAGATTTGCCTGGAATCATGTGTAACAATAATTATTTTAAAATACACAAACACACGGCGATCAAGGTGTCGTATTCAATCACGCATAAGCCACATTAAACTAAATACCAACAAATATCGTACTTCAAAGGTACTAATATTTTAAAATTTGAAACTACACATATGCTTCATTATTTATGATACCTGGATTTACCACAATCCTTCGCAAATATTTAAATAGGATTTGTGTCGAATAACAGTAATAACTTAATTTACCTTGTAATTCATTAAATTATTATTATTACAGTACTACTTTGTTTACTATTACCACATAATGTGAAGTATACCAACTAAATCATTAATTAGTATTATTTGTCCACTGCTCACAAGGTAATGGATGAGGACAGAGAACGAGAATTCTTCATCATTTCCGAACTATGTAAGTTTTAGTGTGGCATTAAAATTTCGGTAAAAACCTGGCATTTTACTGGAAAAAGTCAGAACCGCTCTAGAAATGTCATAGGTAAACTGGAACAATTTTTGTAACCTGCCTGTTAATTTTCATTTCAATCATGAGTTGTCGAATTTAAGTGGCATACGTGATCTAGACATACCTATTTGAATTTTATAAGTTACATAGACATAAAAATTCTGGTTGTATATAGATCCTCAACTCGCTTCCACTTTTCTTTGTCTAGCTTTGGTAGAGTTCTTTCATCATTAACACAAGGAATGAAATAATGCACGAAATTCTTTCGTTACGGGCTGAAACCTTCTATTTTGTTTAGAAAATATTCGAGACCGTGTTCCTATTTAAAAACATATCCATGTAGCTGGGTCCCAGCTACAGTTCTTGAATATTTTACATATTTTATTTTATTACACATATATTCAACTGTTTATTTTCGGCGAAGTTCCCACCTTCCATAGTTTTCCTATAAACCCTATTCAGATTGATATTTTCACGGCCCTAAATTGGGTATAATTTTTCATTATCTCAGAATATATTCATAAGCTCTTGAATACACTATGTAACGTCATTCTTTATTCTCCTGAAAAGGAGTCTCTAGAGAAAAACGATCACTCCTTGAGTAGTGCATATGCATCTCCCTTTGTGCCTCTTGTCTGACTCACCATTTAATTTACATTTCAATTTGAGTTTTGATTCCCCTATGAATTGTGCGAGATTAAATACTGAAGTTGAAAGAATGTCGACGTCTCTCTTATAAAATTCGTTCTCACTTACCATCTCACCAAGAGCGTGGGGTTCTGCCCCTCCAATATTTTTTATTTTTTCACAGTCCTGCATAGCCTTTTGCATCTCACTTTGCTTCATTGTAAAACTGGCTGCTTCCCTAGCTGCATCTTCCATGTTGTGAGCTTCATCGAAAATCAATATTTGATTCTCCACTTCAATATTCATCTGTATTTGAAAATAATGAGCTTTACTTGAAACATCAAAATAATAATCAAATTAATGTTTGTCTTACACTACGTCTGATGTTCGGATCAATTATGTAGTTGTAAGGACAAAATATGATATCCGCATTCGTCATGAGGAAGCGTGTAGCATAATATGGGCATGCCTTTGCCTGTATAATTGAACCAAAGATGGGTACTTAAAAAAAAACTTAATGTCACCAAAAACTTCATCATGGTTGATAATGATAACTACCTCTCTTCCTGCTGCAACTAAATCTTCCAAATCGTACCCTGGAAGAACACCATAATGAGCAAGTGTGGCAAAATTGCTGAACTTCTTGGCTGACATATGCCACCCACAACCATTGCCCTGTAATGAATATATACTTGTGTATAAGCTTTATAGTTTCAAAACTGTAAGGGGAATTAAAATTAGCTTTCTACCGTACCATTTTCGTAGAAGAGTCAAGTAGTTCACGACAAGCCTCATTCTTATTTGGCCTTCCTTCCACCATTGGGTTGATACAAGTATGCTCTCGGCTGGCAAGTATTACGGACCTAAAGTTAACAAAGTGGAAAAACATTCATTTTTTGAGATTCAAAGACTTCCAGGTTATACTGATGATGAGCTACGATTAATCAGCATTACAGTCTACATAACACCCTTTTGTCATGTCAATCTTTCATATTATTGACCCAAATATAGGATCTGGGAGCAAACTACATCCAGTGAGATAGGGTTTACTCCCTAAGCACTTGAAATACCAATCATAGACGGAAAGCAAAACCTGAATGACATTTTCTCAGTTTTTGGTTTAATTAATAAAAAGGCTCAAAACCCTTGATGAAAAATTTCGTATAATTACAAAAATTTCGATTGGGAGTAGAAAGAAAAATCATTCAAAGGGGCCAATAAGCCAACGAAGATAAAGATCAGTCATTTTGAATCGGAAAATTCGTAATCAAGGCTCTCGAAAGTCATTAGAGCACAAAATGCCTATAAGGGGGAGGGAGAAGATGGAACCAAGCAGAATTGATCATACAAATATTCATCCATTGAGCAACAACCAACTTCTAAACTTCATCTCTCTCCTTTCTCATTTATCTCTCTGGTGAATTTAAGTTTCATACTTTTTCACATTTATATCAAAATAAGCGTAGGACAGAGCAGAGACATAAAATATCGATCCGTCATCAATCTCAAACCAACCACATTCAGCGCTAGATTTTCTCGCTAAAGTTGAGATTACAACCCACTTAAAAAATATCACATTCTCCACCTCCAACCAAAGTTTACCCTCCCTGCCTCCTCCGGTAATAAAAAAAACTTCTAGTATGGAGAGCTCATTAAAATCATCTGTGCAAAAGTAATAATACGACCTCCCTGGGATTTCATGTGATTACCTGTACAGTATCTTCACAAATAATACCATCAAGCCATCTTTTTTTCCTTTGTGGAAACCCTAGATCTCGACTCAAATGACTGCTTGAGGAAATGTTACGATGACGATGTAAAAGATAATTAGCCAAGTTGAGAGAGAGGGAGAGAAACAGAATGATTCAGATTCAGCACTTGAAAAGTTCACAGGAAAAAAAGAAGCCTACCTAAAGTGCTTTCTCCATTTCAATCATCCATCCAACCAAATTCTTTCACAAGTAGAGAACTAAAAGTAGAATTCTTTTAAGCTTATGCCTAAATCTCCTACCAAGTAATCTCAAAGAAGGATTCTGGGTCATGAAAGTTCATTTTGTCAAGTCTAATGCAGAGTTTCTTTAAAATTTCAATGAAATCATAAATGTGCAGAAGGCAATAAGTAGTCAGAGTTCAGAAGTATGGATCCCCTTTACTTAAGTCTTTTCAACTAGGTTGACATATCTCTTAGGTCTTTGAAATTGAAAATATTGTATTCAGTTCGCATAAAAAGCCGCCCAATCTTACGTCCTTAAGAACTTTTTCTCTCTGTAATAAGAACTTCAAAAATTTTGAGGTGCTTCTTCAAGAATATTTTAGGTAGAAATTGTATGACAAAAATCCCTGATGAAGACTCTGAAGATGTCATGAAAGTTCTGAGTGAATTGAAAATGAAAATTGCTTCCATTCTACTTGATATTTCGTTCTTCTTTTTAATGGTGTAATTGACGCTCTTGTTTCATTCTTTTTCTCATTCTGAGTCTTAAGTACTTTAGTTCACCTTGACTCACTCTCTTAGAAAGTAATTCTAATTCTGAGTACCCATCCTTGGTATCTGCCAAGATATCACAAAATTCCACCACTTCTGCAATTTACTTACATCTCCCATTCCTACAAACTTAGTGCCTGAGACCCTATCCATACTCTATTTTTTTCTTAACTATTGACTGTATACAAGTCCAATAAAAATCTTAGAAGTTAAATACAAAAAAAGGAACATTTGTCTTAGAAAATACAACAAAACTGGATGCTAGGTACGCCAACAAGAGAAATGGTTCAAAGAATCCAGAAGAGCATTGGTAAACAAATTCAGGCGAAACAAAACTGAAATTTTAAAGAAACTTGTATTTCAAAATGAAAGAATTGGAATGGGATTGAATTGAAAAAGAACGAGTGTCATAACATGAAACCTGAGCCTTAAGGTAAAAAGGCCCCGAGTCTTTTGCTGCTGTGCTACCACGATGTCTGTTGTTGTTCCTAGTGCTTATTGAAAGAATAAAATGTATGAAAAGATAAGGGCTCAGTTCATTGAATTGAATGATATTAGTACAGCCCACAAGACGGGAAACCGCTTGAATGCACATACAAATATCAAAACAAAGGGAAGACAATATCATAGCAAACTGCATAGTAGGCAAAGCGAGGAAAAAGGAACGGAAGATAAAGAAATAGAGCCAGATCATCAAAGGGAATCGTCTTCAAACATAAATTCAGCCATCCAACCAAACTACAATACTTCGGGGTTAAACATTTCTCCTCAACTTCAAAATATTTTTTCTTCTTTTCTTGCTCCCAGAAATAAAAAACAGTCTTTTCATACATTATTATTGTCTCTTCGTGCAATGCTCATGATATCTTCACTTTATTCTCTTTTGAAACGAATCATAATACAATCCGTGAGACTCAAAAAACATGTAGATAACCTAACTCTTTCAAAATTATAACCTCGAGCTAAATAAAATAGGTATGACAACTATCTCAACTCTACTTTCCCTTACATCATCTATTTTTGCAAGAATTTCATCAAACTTTTTTGTTTTAATGTTTTAAGATCTCTGTGACCTTGAGATTTACTTGATCACACGACTTAAATTCCCCTTGACTATTTTACGTTAGATTTAGGTCTCTTTAATCGTTCGTAAACAATGTATTGTATTTGTAACCTATTTGCTATCACCTTTTCTAGCAACTTCCTTCAGTTATTGCAGCTTAAATGACAAAGAATAAAATTCCTAATCAGATAAAAATAAAGATTATAATCTGCTTACCTCACGACTTTATAGTAAGTTTTTCGTAACTCACGGGTGATCTGGGAAATCTGTTTGTGCGTCCGTGTCCCAAAGAAGATTTTAGGAACCCTACAATAGGTAAGATTAGTGAGATTAGAGCTATGGGTCATTCAAGTCGATTTCAATAGATCCATGTTTGCGTATGAGTAATAGTCCGTATGAAAACTTACACCAATTTCCTTTCTGGTGGAACAAAATACGGCTTGTCAGTTTGCGTCTCATTTACGACAGGAACTGGGACTTCATTTATCGGTTCCTTGAAAGCATTGTTATTGCTCGAGCCTCGTGATTCCTAAACAAAATCTTGGGGATTGACTAGCTGACTAAGAATTATTAAAGACAAAACAAATATTTTAACTCACATTCGCCAACAGCGACTTTGTTCGCTTCTGGGGTTTAAAATCGTCATCATCATCGTCAGTGAGAAGTTCGACTACTTCCGGCTTAGAGAAGTATGCTGACTCTTCTTGATTAGACACATCCATCTGGCCTTCATGATTAGCTGACATATCTCCATTTGGAGACAAAGCTTGACCTACGAAATAGAAAGAAAAATGAAACAGCTGCATTAAATGGACAATTTTAATTTGCCAAACATACAGCAATTTTTACACGTAACACGGCTAATCTTTACTTCATTACATAAAATTTACAAATTTACAAATCCTTCATCCATTTCTAGTTTGTAACTTTATGAAGTTATGCAGTAGCAAAATAAATAATAATGTGCTGAATAATGTGAACCCTTCGTTCCAGAACTGATCTCATAGTTTTTGAACGAAAGATCAGATAACATAGTATTCCACCCTTATGCATGATTTATATGATTCATCGGAACACATCCTTTGCCAAGACCGAGTTTCATATGCTAGAAAAATCTTACTTTTTAAAAAAGCTTCGAGATATAACATTGAAAGGGGATGCGTATAGTGCACTCATGTTGGACATTGTCTGTACGTAGTTATGAATTCTATCAAATAAGTCTGGTCTGCGGCCATTATCGGTTTTCGAATCAAGAAAAAACTACACTAGAAAAGGATAATGATTACTTTGGCAGACAGGGGCAATAAAATAGGAACCAGTAGCTAGCTTAGCTAGTCCCTTGATTCTATTCCTATTCCTCAGTGAATTAAAGGAAACTAATATGGCTGGTTGGTCGGTGGCACCAGGCAGGCCCCAACTCATTCCAGTCCCAATAGTATTAGTTTTGTCACACGTGCACGGAGTAAAATCCTGTGAATTGACACATGATATGGAAGTTTTAGCAACTGATTGTTCTGTCATTAGCATGGTCGATAAAATTCATATACCGCAAACATGCCTTATAATAACTACAGATATGAGTATGATACCCTTTGTTCTTGTTTACTCTTTACTTTAGGCTTTTAGAGGTCATAATTTTGTAGAGAGATTGGGGATGAAGAATTTTTACGGTGTACAAAGTAGAAACACTATCATTTTTTCAAATGGTTCAGTCTAATGAAATCCACAGAAAACATACAAATGCTTTAAACACTTTCTACTTTCCTTTCAATTTCAGGACTAAATTAGAACAATTATCTACTGCACTTACAATAAAAACTACCTGATAAAGATCTTACGTCGTAAAATAATCATCAATTTTTTAAATACTACAGCTCAATTAGTCCTTGTAGTCTTTTATTGTAGGGTTTTAGTTTTAATTGAAAGTTCGAGAAAATGTATAATTACTATTTGTTACGCATTAGTTGTAATGTTATATTTAACAATCTAGTATTCAAGACTTAAGCTTAAACGCTTGTAAAGCATTTTATGAGTATTTATTTAATTTTATGTTCTACTCTACATCCATACATTCTTAGAACGATTTACACCTTAAGCCTATTCTGTTTAGGCAATTGTTTATCAAAAAGGTTTAAGTTACAATTTAGGTTGCAATATATCAGCTCAGAGAAAACCCAGAATACTACATTTATTCCATTATCATTATCGTTTTGAAAAATTATTTATCAAATAAAAACTGAGCTTTTGAATTGTGGAATCAATTTGTCAATTATATAATAACTTTTGTAATAACAAAATAAAGTAATTTAGTCAAGTTGATTTTCTGTATCACTTTGTTTCTCAAACACTGAAAGTTTAAAAACAAAATCGCATGAAACAAATAAAAATTGTAAGAACTAAAAATTCTATATATTACTGGGTAAGCCCATGTTGTTTTCATGAGCTTAAAATGAAACTGAATTTTATTCAAACGTTGTAAGAGTTGAAACATTTAAAATCCTAATTACATACATAAAAATAATAAATACTAAATGATGATCCGATTGATTTTAAATAGGACAGATTTTAATATTAAGCTGCATGACTGTTGGCAGACATAAAGTCTAAAAGTAGGTGTATGATCCTCTATCCAACATCCTATGGAATAGTAGTTTATTTATTAATAAATGCAGTACAGCGTTCAATTGGTTTTCTTTTCTATTATTACGATTACAATTACATTTATTACATTACGCTTTATTATTTACCAAACAGAAATCAAAATTAATTTTTAATCTGAATACTTTTGCAACAACTGCAATATCCGTCATTACAGTTTTGTATTTCCAATAACTTTTATTGAAAAATAATGCAGCAATTTTCATCAAGGTTATCATAATATTAATCTTGTGATGGCTTCAGCCTAATTGACAAATTAAAGAGAAACGTTGCTACAAACCTGGTCTCAGTTCAATTAATTCTCTTTGAATGCAATGCATCTATAAATATAAATCGCTGACTATCAAAACGTAATTAATTGTATATAATATGTATTGTCAGCCCTTATGGGCAGTGAGTACGTAAGTTCCCAAGAGTTTATTGTTTTAAGTAACAAGAACTCATATAGTACTTAAAAAAATTAATTGATATTTGATGTAGTAATTAAAAAATAAGAAAAATTATTGCGTGGAATGAACTTTTGAAGTTAGTTGAACCATCTGACTGACTCCCTGCTTTCTATACAGATAATTGACTGAAACTTATCACTGCGTTTTATTTTAATAAATCGGGAAAAAAACAGAACATAAAAAATGTAAAGTAAACTAGGTATGTCTTTTATTGTCTAGTCGGTTCAATTCAAACATCGCCAACGCAATAATTGGTATTCCAAAGGTGACCGGACAAAAATATCCCACCTTCGGGCACCAAGTCTGCTATATGCACAAGAACGTGGAAAATTTATTAATGGATCTTCCACAATAATTGTGCAATAAATATTGTTCATGGCAATTTAAATACATTGCATGCAATTCAATGCTTTGTAATATAGGATACCCGGTATAACAATTTTCTCATGCCCTTTACTTAAGGTATCGTGGCATGTTCTCACCTGGAAAATTAACCATTAACGCCACAATATGTATACTAAATTCCCGTGGATGAGATGCCATACATATATGCCACAAGACAAGCAGATTTATTTTGGTTTATTCATTACGACATAAATGTCCTCCAGTATTAAATAGGACTAAATTTGAGATTAATTAACAATAGAAAGACTAACGTAGGTGGAACTAAGCTTATATATTATGAATTTTGATAAAGAAGTGCATATCCAGTTTTGATAGAAACAGGGCTATTAACTATTTAAATGCAGCAAAATTTAACTTTGGTTTGATGTGATAATTCTGATTAAAATTGAGCTGTTGATCTGGCTAATCTCAGAAAAGACAATAAACTATAATTGGCATCACATCTGAAAAGGACCTGTCTTATGCAATGGGTTTTCGGAAACTTACTTACCTTCTGCAACAAGGGTACCATTGTTTTGAACATGTATCAATGAAAAAGGTAGTAATTGAATTAGACTTGTTTATTGGGCAGAATTGTTTAAAAAAAGTTAATTCGATAAAGGCAAATAAAATGAACTATTCTAAAGAAAGCTGACTCAGAATAACAACAAATCGAACAATGACAAGTAATGATCTGCTAAAGTACCATATCCTAATCCTTCATTGTAACTCCACTTTTGTCTTTATTTCCTCCTACTAGTCCTATTACCCTTAGAATATGAAACCAAAAAATATCACATAAATGAATCAAACCAGTGCAATATAGTTTCTTCTCTACATTATATCTTATAAGAATGCATATTATAGTAATTACTATTAAACCCGAAGGTTTTAACATTTGCATGCTAATTATATTAATCATCAACTTGCGCTATTTGTGGAACACCTTGTGATTTTGCTAATCCCACAGAGTAAGCAGTGGTAGTAATACCACTTTCTTGGAAATAAATATGTCCAAATTAAGTTGCAGAGCTAAGGAGAACCACGAGCATATCATGATAATGCACAAAGATATGCAGCTATTCATTCCATTCTTAAGACGGTATTCGAAGCTATCCCATGAATAGGAAAGATCTCATGGGTGATAAGCTTTGAAAGATGAATCATATAAAATACATTGGTCCAGGATGGAATGGATGGATTCTTATCTCCTAAACTGGAAAGTAACCAGGGAGAAGACAACTCTTTCCATGGATAGTCTGAGGCCAAGAGAATAATTTAAAATGATCCACTAGTCGTAGTCATCTTTGTGCAAGAAAAAGAGTAAGATGGTTGGATGAAATCAGCTCTGAGGAATTAAATCCACTAATTTTCTTCACATATCTAAGCACTCCAAAGACGAATTCAGTGAACCAAAAAAAACTGTCAGAGTGAAGCACCCCAGGAGTAGAAATTCTCTCTTTTAGTCTATGATCCTTTTTAGTCGTATTTCTATTTCTCCCCCTTCTTCCTGTCGCTCATTACTTTCACTTGGAGAGAGAACTCTTCTCCATTCCCTGTCCATAATAGCCCTCAAATGAAAATAATACCAGGACTCTAGTCGACTATAGAAGTAGACGGCCGTCATCATCCTCATCAGACTTACTTATTAACTCCACAATCAGTGACTAAATGCACCTACTTTTACTAGACACCAAATATTATAAGTATACGTGAGGAATAAATAAAGTGAGCTTTTGTATATAGTCCACAATATAATAAAGGGTAGAGATCCATGATAAAAGTAAGCCTTAGGTTGGTTGGGTTAGATGGTTGGCTTGACTCTTCCAGAGAAATAATCACAGTTTCATGCGTTCCACTCTCTCAAATGAGCCTCATGGCTATTCAAATCCTTCAAATTGACGAAGAACAGAGCGTGGCAAGGGAAAATGTCAGGCAGAAAATACATTAAATCTATTTTGCCAGAGTGAATTCAGGGGTTCAGTCTCTGTACTTGACATCAAAGGATTCTCTTTTCCTCTTTTAGTCACTCATTCCACTGGAAATAGTCTTTTAAGATAAAACCCGCTACCTCCTTCCTCTCTCTCTCTCTGGTAAAACCGAAATGTGACATTATCATCCCCTCCCACTACCAGCTCTTCTTCTCTACAACTTACTACGATATGCAATAATTCCACTTTAATACGAGTACTTGTCCTTTCTCTTTCTATCCGAACCAAACTACAGTAGTCAGTCAGAATGGGGAGAAAATCCAATATCCTCTTTTCATCAACTTTCCAACCGTTCTTCTGAAAATTTCATGTGGAGGCATAACCTAATCACTAATCTTAAGAGGAACTTTGTCCTCTCCAATCTCCAGGAGTGCTAGGGAAAAAAGTACAAGAAAATTCACCTTTCTCATTTCTAGAAGTTGATGTCTCTCCACATGACGCTTGATGCTGAGCTGCCTTCTGCTGCTGTTGGGCTGATTTCCGTTGTTGTTGCTGTTGGCGTTGAAGGGATTCATTCCGAGCGTCTATTGCCGCATTAAATTCTGCTACACGAGCTGAAAAGTCAAACAATAAATTGAAATTATGCTTTTGTTAACGCACTGCTTTTCCGACTTTAAATTATACTTTGCTTAATGGTAACTGAAAATTGAGCCAGTATATGCTGTCTCTTTATAATTGGAGATACGAATAGAGTCAACTCGAGGGCTGCTGGTTGTACGTATTGAATTTTAAATTTCGTTGAAACAACACAGAAAAAATAAAATGACAATCGCTGAGATCACTAAAAGTTGTCATTAAATGACAGCCAAATTTCTGAGGCTAGGGACTGAATAATTAATTAAGAAATACAAGAAATGTTTTGAAACCATCATAAGGGGTCCCCTGAGACATAAGCGTTGCTATTAAATAAAAAGTTGGCTGATTTTTTAGTGACTGAATTATGAAGATCCCATCCCTCAACTATTCCATATAATCCGAAAACAGTCCGTAAAAAAATATGAGCTCTTTCTTCAGATACACATATACTTTAACCAAGAATCAAATGAATAACTCCATAATCTGTATTTAACATTAAAAAAGTCTAGTAGACGACCAACTTTCATACAAGTGTGTGTGCAACTTAATGAAATTTTGTAATCTGCGTTTTATATGCTTCCTTGTAAACCTTCCTGCAAATAATGTGTATTGTCTGCTAAGTATTCTTTTTACAGATACAGAGTGAGTTGATAAATAAATCCTTTAGAATAAAAGTTACATCACAAATATGAACATGACAATCCACAAATATCGAGAAGGTCATACAGTGACAGAACTAAAGCATACGTAAGTAACTCAAGATAGTTTGAGGATTGGAAATCATCTCTTGTACATCATTATTACCATTTCAATTGAAATGAAGAGGCTCAGGCATAGTATTCAGAGTGAATGGCAACTCACAATGAAAATTGAAGATGCAGGCTAATAAGTGTAATTTCATATGGGAGCTTGAGATGCAAAACTGGCATGAAATTGTGGGACTGTCCATTGAAATTAATGTGAATAGACTTTTTGAAATAGGACAACAGTCTGAGGGCTCTGTGAAATGAAAAGGGAAGTCCCTGAGCTACCCAATTACTCCGGGAATACAATGGGCCATCTCGAATGGAGCATGCTGAGGGTCCAACCCCTTTTCATAAGAAAGCTAATATTGAACTTGATAGGGCTACGTATTTTGAAAGCTATGAGTAATAGACAGAAAAAGGGGAAACGACATGGTATGAGGTAGAGAGGGAGAGTGAGACCGGCCCGATCATCATCATACGAGTTATTTACCCGGATTTTCATCCACGCAATGGATATCATTCATCTCTGAAATATTATTATCAAAAATGCATGACCATCCAAGCATCCACTTGGGAAGATTTGTTAAATCCTGCAGGACTGCTGACTATTGGCACTGACATAGCTAACTAATCCACAGAATGAATGAAATAAAACCAAATTGTGCAATATTAGCCGTATTATTGCGTTCAGCCATGGATAATAATAATGATAATAATAATAATCACAGAGAACAGTAGCCCAGGAGCATCTATCAAATGCAGTAATATATTTCTGATGCATGATACTCCTCTAATTCTCATTTCATCAACTCCTTTCCATCGCATCACCCCCGAAAGCAAAAAGATTAGGCTGAAGAACTTAATTCATCTGAGAGGTATCAGTGTTTCAATCGTTTCGTTCATCCCAATCCCAGTCCTAATTCTGCTTGACCGAATCCATCCTTCTAAATTACATCATTTTCTGTGCCGGTGTATCATTTCCAAAAAATATTTGGTAGTAAGCAAACAACTTCTGGCCTGACTTCAACTCATTTTATTTTTCAGCCTTTCTTTTTCAGAGATATTGGTTCTGACAGCAGTCTCACAATCGACTGCTCAACCAACAAAAAAATACCTTCACTACTGATGGAAAGGAATCGTCTCATATGATATGCAGCCTTTATTATTTATGAGCTGGTCAATATAACTAACAAATAAGTGACCTTAGGATGTCTCATAATACAATCCAGACATTTAAGAAATTTTTAAATTTGAAATAGTTATATCAAACTAAAACCACTACATTTATTACAGTAATCCCAACAATCGAGGCTTATAATGAATTTTTGAATTTAAGAGCATAGACTACTCTAAAATTCATTGTAAAGACATCTAGAATACATCGGATTTATATTAATCAACCTGGCTGTTTAATAACTCTTCTTCTACATTCGGAACAATGATGTTATACAAACCTCATTCACCAGCTCAACTCACCATTCACTAAACTTCTTTTCGACTCTAATTCAAAGGAGATGATTCAAGACAGTGAATATCAATTGAAGCCAATTGATACATTCTTTTCTATCCTATATCTATAATCATTTTATAATCTACCCTTTTTTACGGAGACTTTTGTACTTATATCTTGAAAATCAACAAGCTCACTTTTCTGAATCAAATGATTCTAAGGCTAAAGGATAAGCTTTAAAGTAAACCAAATCCAATAACTTTTCTTAAAGGAACCATGACAAACAGTTAAGCAATTGAACAAGTAAAGTGAGATTAGATCTGAGAAAAACATTTTTGGTAGACGATCTTTTCAAACTTAAATGAGTGTCATAGTTTTGTCCATGTCCCTTTAAGCGTAATGAGCCTCTTTTGTCCACAAACTAATCTGACAACTGCTGCTTCCAAAAATCTACAATACTTTTACTATCGTCTCTTCATACTTTTCAACACGAGACAAATGATACAAAACTACACACCAAAAATACTGATTTTCCCATCTCTCACCATATTTATTACTAGTGTCCAACTAGCATTTACAACACACACATGCACTGCATTTAAACGGTGTGGTCTAATTAATTATTTTTCAAGCACCTCTCAGCTATTGTTTCAGTTTTTTGTTAAATGAAAACTTATCTCTTTCTTTGACTTTAAACACTGATTTATTGATCTGCCCGGAACTTCTGCAATCTTACACGTCTCATTGAACATGTTTTAGAAGAGGATATCCCTTAAAATTAATCAGATTTAAATTTAAGAAACAGTCTAATTAACAGGAAAGGTTTGGTAATTTACGGGTAACACGAAACAAAAAACAGAGCAATTTTTCATTGTTTGTCTTCGGGGAAATGACTGCATAAGTGCCCGGACAAATATTTTTATAATGTTTTTGTACCCGGATATTTTTTAATCGCACCCTAATTAAAAATATGCAGTGTCGATTACAGCCTCAAACCCCAAACCTTTTTTTGGAATGAACTTTACGATCAAGTTAAGGAAAAAACTTCCTACTTGTGTATACTCAATGAAAATAGTTCATTCATCTCCTAAACAGAATTTATTCTAAACCAATACAGATTAACCGTATTAATATTAATATTAATAATGAACTTAATGGAAGGTCGGAATTCATAAGCTCAAACATTTTCAAATTGATGCATCACCTTTTTTTTAATTCTTAAACGCAAACAAAATTAGATCAAAATGAGACAAATAGTAGGAAAATCGAATAGGAGCATGTATGCTCAGGAAACGGTTTAATATATGCCTAAAATCATCCAAATTTAAAAGTTTAAAATTCTGAAGCCCACATAGATATTCGAACAGCATGAAATGTACGAGACCGGTCATGATAATTGAAACGAAAACGAAACGCTGCACTGACTTCTTACAGACTATACTTCTTTTGAGAATAACAATATCTAGTGAAAAAACGATTAAGGACATGTATACCATGTGCCTTGCATAATTCCTCAAACAAAAGTAAACATGTTTTCATATGCAAGTTTTCTGGCAGATATGTAGGTAAGTATTATGGCTTTTCTAATGAATACAAAAATGTGTCCTGCAGTATGTGGCGAGTTTAGATTCGTCACCGGGAAAGAGTAGCTTAATGTCTTGCCCAGGACAGATGCAACAAAATAAATTTTTTTAATAATGTTCCGGGAATCGAACCTGGGACTCTCCATCTCTGGGCCGATGTCCTACCTAACCACTCCGCTATAGTATAGTCGCTCAAGGTCTAACTGAAGATGAGTGTGGATAAAACAACATTTTATCCTGCTTAATATTACTCGCTGCCTACGAGAAAAGCATAGGACACAGGGTATCCCATGTGTTATGCATAACTCCACCCACAATATTTTCTAAAATCTTATGCGTTAAATTTAAATGCCGACTAGGTACTTTTGATCGGCTTATCTGATTTTTAATCAGTTTAAAAAAGATTATAATGCATCAAGGAATATTTAGTGTAGAAAGTTTCTGCAGATGACGTTAACCAAAAATTCTATAATTTTACATGACCCTAAATTCCGTGCACCAAGACGCGGTTTATAGGGTAAAAACGACCAAAAAATGAACCAAAATTAGAGCACTGCGTCGCATAAGAAGGGCGTCTTATCCAAATTTTTATTTCATACAAAATTTAGCATCAACTATCCAGTTGCATGAAGTTGAAAGGAAGGGATGCAACTTTTTTACTCTAATAGAGTATCCTGATCGCTTTAAAAACCGATTAAGCCAGCCCAGCCATTTGAGGCTGTAAAGTCAACAGTTTTAAGGTCCTTGGCTATTTTGATTCCTTTTCAATTTCTTGTCTCATGTTATCATCATGTTATTATATGCGTCTTATAAAAAGGGGCGTCTTATGCAATATTTTTGGGTACGTTTTAGTTAAAAAAAAAGAGCACTGCGTCTTATGAAAAGGTGCGTCTTATCTCACGGAATTTAGGGTACTTCCATTTCTATTCGTGTGCACGTGCTGGTTTACGATATTAAAGCTAAAACAATTTTTGGACTTCATATTGCATAATTATAATATAATATAGGTTTTAAGTGATAGTATCTGCCTAGTAGCGTTGTAGCACACTTCTATTAAAGGTATTTATTTTTCATTATTAGCTCAACAAACCCTATCAATAAGGAAAGTTAACTTTCAAAGACACATCTTTTTAAGACACTTAAAGGTGCTAATAATTGAATTAACGCAAATTAACAAAAAATTCATACTGGGGAAAAAATGTGCACCTCCTTCGAACATTTAAGGATTACACCGTATGTTTGATCGTTAATCATGTATCTTAGTTGAATCCTTTTTAAATATATCTATAAGTAAATACATGCTTTTTCCTTCGAAGAAGTTTATAAGAATTAGGAAGCAATACTAAACATAATCATTTGAGAGATTATAGCGATTATTTTCCCTTATTCGTGTGTTTGCTTTCTCCTAATATACCATGGTTGCATTTTTAAATATTGAACTTTACAAGATAAAAGCATGTTTGGCAACTTACTATAAACTTAATTAATAGTATTTCACTACTGCCAAGTAGCAAACAGATCTCACAGAATCTACTTCAGTAAGTCTTCATGACTCGAAAGTGTGAAGATTGAGGATTTCAATATACATTAATTGTGAATACCAAAAGAGTATATAAGTGGTACTAAAGATAAGAAGGATTCTCTTCAGATTGGTGTCGACAATACTAGATGAACGATTTTCGCTTCCACTGAACAAATAACCTATTAAGATGCCGCTTGTTGGGACTGAAAACCTTAATTGAGTAAATTAGTTACTCTCTTATGCTGAAAAATTATTGAAAAAGCATAGCAAATAAAATAATTAACAAGACACATCAAAGGTAATAATTGCACAAAACACTAACGACTGCTGGATAACTTTTGTTTTCAAAAACTTCAAAATATCCTTATAAACTTTAATCAAAATGAGTTTGTAAACTACATACGGGTTAATTTCTCAAACAGTGGTCCTTGCTTGAAGTATGTCATACGTACACATTTTATCTTTTATCAAAATGAACATTCTACCTTTCAAGATCTCAAGATCGACTTCTCACTTTAAAGATTTAAAGTACACAAAAAAGCATAGAACCTTGCAAATATTTTAATACTACTAAATACAAAATTGAAAAATGTTGCATGCACCATGCACGTAAATACCATTAAAGTGAGCTTAGCAAACTGTACACCTGATCAGTAGCAATCAGAAGCAAAGATCAGTGGAGTCTCATTTATACGACAGAAAACTTGTCATTAACTAAAATAAAAAATAAGTTAGGATTAAATAGCCTAATCCTACTTACGAGTTTAATAAGGCTATAAACAGATTGGAGGTAAATAGTTCCAAAGTTGAAAGTTCCTCGATCTTTATCTTTACTCTTACTCATGAAACAGTTCACTGAAACGTATTAATGAATTAATGACGGGAAATAAAAATGTTTCAGGTAAATTTTTATGAAAGTTTAATGGACAAAAAATGCAGAGGAAAGAAATGTAAAAAAAGAGAAATTCTAAAGCGTATAAACTTTCACCTAAAAGTAAGTGGTGATTTGGTAGTGGTAGTTGGTTGATGCCTGAAAGTAATACTTTCCTACTTTATCCTTATCGCTTTTCAAGGTATAAAAATAATAATGAAATGTGTGTACTTAGTGAAGAGTGTCAATATCGATTGTTTCATATGTTGTGTTGTTGTGGGAAAATGAATGAGAGATTATACTGAGAAAGCATTAAAAATAGAATGAAAAGTGTAGAGAAAATAGCGTGGCGCATGGAGGGTGGAGGTGCCCGCCATGCGGGATTTTCGGGTAGAAATATGGTGCGAACCAATGGATGACCCGGACACCACAGACGCCTCCAATCTCACGCCCTTATGTGTTTTTTACGACGCCCGACTCCTATATTGATTCAACGCCATGATGCTTGTCCACCGTCTCAATCACACTTTCACTTTCCATACTCTCAACATTACTCTCATCCCTAAAAAATACACTTTAAAACTCTGTTTCTGTATACTCATCCCATCTCTATTACACCTCTAAGGCTTTTATAGTCACACCATCATCACCACCAGACGGCTAGGGTGCATCCATATTATTCTCATCTATCACCTTTACACCTCATAAACTACCAAACTTTCAACCACATTATAAACCTTATTGTACACACAGGAAACTTATTACATAACTTTCACTTTTACCCACTCTTCCAAATTCCTCTAGGCAAAATAATATTCTCTCATACCTTTGTATATGCAAAGGTATTCCAGTCGAGTTGAGAAGTGTAGGAAGCAAGTCCTTATAATTTGTACAAATAAAACCTCAAACACTGACATGCACTGCAGGCTCTCGTTTGCAATAAAAACCAAAGCTCACGGTTACTTGGCCAAACTACAAAAAAAGTTCATTATTTGCTCATATCATTTTTCACACTACCTTGCTACACGATCAAATTTTACAAAATATATAAGACAGATAAGTTGGAACTCCAATGATAAATACTACTATCAAAATCAGCAGCTACAAATGGCTACAAAAATACACTAAATTATTCGACTACATTTACGATGACTAATTCTATACGAATCACTAATTAAACCGACCATGGAATAAAATTGACAAAGTTATGGTTTAATAATAGTTGAAAGTACTTGGAAACAACTTTGAAATCTTTTTAAAAAATGGTTTTTTAATAACTACACAATTAGAATTAGAAATTAATTAGCAAATAAAACTTCTTTGAATGTCCAAATTAACAAGTGGGGAAACAATTATGCTGGCTCGCAGTAAACAGACTAAACTTAAAAAACTGAATTTAGTTTTGTAGGCCTTGCTAACAACGGATGGATGGGTAGACGATGAAAAAAAGTATCCTTTGCTGATGCACTATCTAACTAAAAATCTACATGATACGGAAAAGGGCAACAAAATCCTATAAAGTCTGAATGATGTTAGAATACAGGATTCCTGTAATAAACAAAAGCGTCGGCCTTTTGTGTAAGTTTTTTACTACCTTTATCTAAACAAGCTAAAAACGGATTATCTTCTTTCAGAATTTAGACAGATCTCTGTACCTGATTGGAAAAGACGTGTTCATTTCAGGCTGAATGAAAAATAGTCTTCACATGAATGAAATATTACAAGATACAAAACTCATTTTCATTGCACACATACAATATAAATAATAATAAACATAAAACAGAACATTTTACTAATAATGCCCATTAAATCTCGCTTGTTGGTTTGGGATTTTACGTCAATTACATATTATTACGCTTATGGCAAAGTTTTTAATAAAGTAAGATAAACTTTTTGATTTGCAAAATCAGAAGCAGACATTGGTTTGAAAAATACCTGTCCGTCAGCTACATGCCAAACTACCCAGAAGCTATAAAATATAATTGTAGATTGTGGAGAGAATAATTCTCTATTCTAAAATGTGGTACGAAACGAATGAATGCTTGTGATTTGGTGAAATGTATCATTGACGCATTTAGCTCTAAGGTAAAAAACTCAAAACGAACTGTAATAATACCAGGTTCGAATTACTTTACCTATCTTTGTTTCAATAATGAGTTACGTTTATGCGTCGTATAATACATGCTTTATAGTCCTTAAAATATGGGAGACTTGTGATAAAAATTTTGAATAAACATGAAGTATTGCATTACGAAGGGCTCTAAAAACTTTTAATTAGGAGTAAACTTTTACTGTCTAGATAAAAGAAAGCTACGCATTTGGAATTTAAATAAAACTACATACATCGTTACTAACTTGCACCTACGTTTTAAAATGCAATTACTTAATTTCTGCGCTAGAAAGCAGAATATGGTCTCATGTACCCTTCACATGCAATGCAATATACATACCTTCTAAATCTTCATACAAAACCCCTTACTAAAAACGTATGAAATGGTATATATTTTCTTAATCGAAGAATTGCATAAAAACACCGAAGTATTCAGAATCTAAACTATCGACTCAATAATCAGCGGTAAAATTATATAAAGTATTACATCTCTTAAACTCAAAAATCCTTTCATTAGTGACACAAGTTAAGTATTATAACTTATTTATTAATTTATTTATTGCTAAAATCTGTAAAAATGTAGTTGTAAATTGTATTTCCATAATGTCTTCGTCTGTCTCTGGCCGGAAATCAGTTTGGCTAATGTTCAAATTGTGTCCTCTGACAATAAAGCTCATTATTATTATTATTAAGTAATCCTTTACTAATTGTCAGTTAAAGTTAATTAGAAGTATTCAACTCGACCCAATTGAAATAGGCTTAGAAATAACACTATTTATGCACCGGCAGGATTCGAACCTTCTAAATTAAGTTCCCCATACATCCAAAGACCATGTCAAAAAATAAATTCACTATTGAAGTTACATAAATTCCCAATCATTTTTTTTTACAAACATGGAAATCTAATAAAATGTATTTCATTTGTATGCGTTTCAGCACAGTATTCGTGCCATCATTTATTAGATTATACATGAGTTTCTTCATAAAAATGTGATATAAACATTTAAGTCCCCTGAAATGTTTCTGTTTAATGGTAAGGTCGAATTTGAGACAACAGGCAAAAAAGATGCCATCGTTTCCACTCAAAGGATAGGAAAGATTGCTAGATAAAAGAGATTTTTGAAAGCAGGATAATCATAAACTAACTAGATTTGCTAGGACACGACAAGAGAAGGAAGAAAATGGGCTAATTGTAATGAAGCACTGATAGGGACAGGAGTGGGGATCTGAATGGAATGCGATTAATATTCAAACCACTAAAGACAGCCCAAACTATCTACGCAGATTTAAGGCCGGGACCAAACAGCAATTCATTTTGTCAATCAGTGAATCTGCCACATGCCATTTTTGCAGTTGAAACCCTCAAGGGATTTGACCCCTCAACTCCAGAAATATACACTGGTACTGCAACCCCAAAGATTACCCCACTCCATTTAAAAAACTGAAAAGCAACAATTAATTAGGTTTTATGGAAATTAATGCATTTTTTGTCGAACACATTTCAATAATTAGTCAACAAAATATTTAAAGTCCCTCTGGAATAAAGCCCCATCCAGAAATCCTTTTCCCATGTTAACTTTATTCACAATTTACTTTATTGTTTACCAGGACACCAGCAGTAGTAGTTAAAAGTTTAGATAATTGAAAATTACCAGAATCGAATAATTTTGATCTTAAATCCCAGTTTTAGTGTCTGTTAGTTTCAACCAATAAGTGTTACTACTATTACACACACGTTTAAGCCCAAAATATTGAACAAGGTGTGCAAAAAACCTATTCCTGAGCTACAATGCCACCACAACTCACTACAAACTCGTAAATAATTCAGATAATTATGCAAAATAATTATCATTCATAGTTAGCAATTAGATCTTTAGTAATAAACAAAATTAAACGATGATATGAAAGTCATGAAAGTCGGATAAAAAAAGACAATCCCAGAATCATTCGCCTCACAACAACTAAATGGTTTTTCATGAACAATGGAAAAACTTTACTCCAAGCTTTAGTAGTGCATCCAGTGTGATAATCTATTGACAGGGGGCGATCTGTGTGCAATAGCTTGAATAACGCATACACAACATCAAATGAAACTCAACTAAAATACATGGAGTCTTTGTCTTCTAACTTACTCCTGTCCATATTATCAAATCTGCTACTCTCTCTCATTTTAAATATCCGTAAATATCGCCTTAACTCAACTTTAAAATTAAAAAAATATTCAATTTCTCAATTTGATAAATTGTTTTAATTGAATATGGAGCAGTAATGCCAATCGTTATGAGACGTTAGATATTCTAAATATGACCAACCTGGTTATCCATTCTCCTACAATTATCGTCATAGGCAAATTCACTCACTTACTTATATTAAGCGTCTCAGTAGTGTTTTATCATTCATTCATAAACGAGGTTTCTGACGTTCTTTCAGACAAAAGAATGCGAGTGAAAATACATTATGTGTGTAATATTTATTTCTTTCTCACCCAACAACTATCCATAAATGAAAATGCAGAGTAAATTCATAGTATTCTAGATTTTTTCACTCTGAATTTGTCAAGATATTTTAGTACTTCTGAATTCAGCCAGATAAGACAACGGTATCTTTTCTTACTTGTAATTACACCCAATGCTAATATTTTTAAGTTTGAATAAAGACCTTTTTAAATTTTTCAACATTGAAAATAGAAGCAATCAAGAAAATTCTTATCTATGAGTAAAAACCAAGCAAGCTGTCAAAAAAATTATAGATTATTTGTTACATTTTAGCTAAAAATCGAAAAATTGATTGATTGATTTTTTCGGTTGAGATTCATACAGTCGTTAGAAGCTTAAGATTTTAGAAGCATACAAGTGACCCTGACATTAATTGCAAACCACTAATTTAGTATTTTTAGAGATTTTAGGATTGTAAGCAAACGTCAGGGTTTTGGGGTAAAAGCTTAAAAGGAAAAATAACATAAAACTATTCTAACCTTTAAAACTTTTTGTTAATTTTTTTCTTCTTTTTAATATTTTTGTTATATTCAAAGTATGGCAAGTAAACACATTCAGAAAAATATCTCAATGACATGCACGAAACGTGTGAACGCTGGTGGGATACTGGCAAGATTCACCATTTGTTGATTCCATATGCACGTATCAAACAGAAGTAGTTAATAAAATAAATTATCTCCTCAGAATCAAATTAGCATACAATGAATTTTGAATGAGTGTCCCATCCAACACAAGAAACTTCACCTGTCATACAGCAAAAATTTCAACGGCTAGATCATCCGTCATGAAGTCAACTCAACAACAGTGAGTCAAGAATAATCGTTCTTTTCTACTGTAACTGACTGTGATGACCTTTTCTAAGAGTAAAATCCGTCTCTTTTTATCCTTCGTATTTTTATCGATTACGACAGTGAGATTGGTTTTAAAGAGCTTAGGATACAAACAAGTGGAGAGACCCATCATCTTTCTAGTCCGTCGTTATCACATCCCATCACGATTGACACTTTAATAGAAGGACATCTTACTTCTAACTTACTTATGACATCTAAGCTACAATAAAAAATACACGTATGAAGAGTAAAAAATAAAATAAATTCTATGAAAAGCCATCAGTCATTCTATAAGCCTTGGATTTTATCCGCTGACAATCACCGCAGTCCTTACCAAGAATGAACACAAGAATACAACTTCTGTCAAAATGAATATGTGAGAAATACAATTGTTTTAGTGTGTGTAAGCCTGTAAGCACAATCACCAACGCGTTTTTATGGTTTACACATGAATCAATGAATCATTACGGAAACGAAATCAACTTATCGATACATCTCTAATCACAAATCTCGTCTTCCTCGGTTTCTAACGCATAGTCATGCACTTCTTCCAATATGAAATAAAATACTGACTACTTCAGATGAAACAGAACATTTTTGAAGCAAGACCGACACAAAAATCAAAGCCTGACTCTAAAATTATCAACCATTAGCTGACTTTTTCATATCACATTTTTATTTGCGTACTTTTAGAAAGAAGCTTTTGCTTGATTTCGACGATTACTTTCATGTCCAAAGAAACAGTGATCGCTAATACAATAGTATTAGCATGTTAGACGAATTTGACGGATCATTCAGATTACTA
The DNA here is from genome assembly GCA_034698605.1 of Isotoma decorata. NCBI lineage: Eukaryota > Metazoa > Arthropoda > Collembola > Entomobryomorpha > Isotomidae > Isotoma > Isotoma decorata. The sequence continues at coordinate 33,753 of JAQGBU010000339.1, forward strand.
TACAAAACGATAAAATCAATTGAGCTACTAGCAAATACGCTTTAGACTAATATTCCAAAAATATGAGTTAAAGCTAAGACGGTACATGTATTTAGTTGATTTCTCTTATACAAAAGTGACAGATGATTATAAAGGTCGTGGGTGGACACGGGAAACGCCAGGCTACCATAAATAAGTGCAAGTGATGTAATAACTATTGTTTTAGGAATTGGTGTATACAAAATACAATTAAAGTAAATAAAGGATAATGCAGTAGATATAGCGATTGTGCCATATCAACGAGGACAAATACAAATGATGATGTTTGAAAGGAAAAAGGTAGGTTTGGAAGAAGGACAGATGTTATCCAAAGGAAAAGGCCTTCTTGGTATGACAATCAAGTAGGTAAAGAGAGTAAACACAGACACATCATCTCAGAGCTGATTAAATGAATTGTCCTACCTACTTGGTTAAAACCATTATAGGTAGTAAATTAGATTAGAATAGACAAATAATAATAGAAGGACTACCAGGCAGAGGCTTCATTAAACATACATTATGCGTGTGGTCTTCTATCGCTTACAGTTTAAGATTTTAGAATCTACCTGGTTCAAAACAAAGTCTTGCATGATATTCCTTTCTCCAATAATGGTTGGAAATATTAGTAGATATAAATACTATTATTTCTGTCCTAATCAGGCTTATCAGGAGCTGTGTTCAGAAAGTGCAGGAGCAATGGATTTAAGTATATGGTTACCAGTAGAAGAGTAGTGAAGTTTGTTTGTACTCTTAGGAACGAGTCTTAGGCCCGAATTAATAATAAACACTAAAAGTTTAGGGTAAGGGCGCACTAACGTAAGTGAGGGGCTCACTTACACTAAACTTTGGTATTAACAATGAAAGTAGGGGTCGCCCTAAC
>JAQGBU010000340.1:0-34627 GCA_034698605.1 Isotoma decorata
CAGTGGAATTGGGAGACACTAAATTTCCACACTGATTTACATAGGAGTAAAGAACGACCCAAAAATAGTTCTTTACACTGTAATATTATTTGCTTATCGTTATTATTATTTATTACTACTACTGGTATAAATAGGTGCTTGTTTGATTCTCAAATTCCTTTCTGAAAATACCGTCTGGTTAATAATCATTATGCCACAAAACTTCATTCTGGAAGATTTCACAGAATACCTTTTGTGGAAGCTATCATTCTCCCCAATAGAACATGTTGGCAATAAAACACATTTTTATTAGTTATTTTTTACTTGTTCAGCCTTAATCTGTCAATTTTTAAGAAATTGAACATTTACAACTGGGAGCCTAATAATAAAAACTATAATTAAGAAATTGATTAGCCTACTTTTATTAATATTCCACTAAGATGCTCATTGTTATCGACTCACTATTTTGTAAAAGTTACAGTTAAACCTTTTTGGAGTCTTTTATCTTTGTATTTCATCAATGGCTTTCACTAAAGGATTATTCCAAAAGTGTATCCGTCATCACATGTAGCTAAAATTAAGATTTAGATTGTTTGCAATTCATTATTGTTCTGGAATACCTGTCAAAAGGATTGAGTTGGATTTTCATGAAAACAAAAGAGCTTTTGTGTTATGTTTCATATTCTTCCTGGATGATGATCATCATCATCATAGAACCAAAAGCCTGACAAAGTTTTCTGCTTACTTTGCCCAATTTCCTTCATATTCTAAGAGTACATTATCCAACTCTAGAAACTCAAGTGGCTCATCTACCCTTCTTCCTTTGCATTTACTAGACAATAATTCTCTATCATCGACATTGTACAACTAGAACTTTTATAAACACAATATATGATACATCTGCACCAAAAAGCTATTGTGTTCCTTATTGTAATAAGCATTTTATGGCTTACTTTCTTCTGGAAAGTGTCATTTGTGTTCACAATTTACTAATTTAGTTTGGAAATTAGCATTTAGTACAAATGATTGATGCAACAAGAACAAAGAGTTACTAAACGTTTTTAATAGAAAAGCTTAATGAGGCATTTTTTTCATTAGTAGTTTCAATATTTTCTTGCATAAGACTTCAATGCGTTTATCGTATAATTGGTCAATATAATTGGCCTTCTCAGAGAAAAATGTTAAAATAAAAGCTTTTAATAAGTAAAGAGATCAAACCTGAGACATTAATGTAAAATTATGAGAATCACCTTCTGCTTACCTGAACGATACGCTGATGAGTTGAAACCTTCGCAAGTCTTTCAGTAACTTCAGAGCAAGCAGTACCCAATAATGCAATGATTTTACTATTTTTCCTCATATACAAAGCATGAAAGAAGGCATCAACTCCTGCACCAGGATCACACTGAAATTTACACAAAATAAGGAAATACAATTTAAGAATTTCATAAAAAATTGATAAAAATATTAAATCAAAATTTCATCCTTATTTATAGCTCATTCTTATCAAATAACTTTTCCCAAACGCGTAACATTATAGCCTGAATTACCACCCCAATGGTATGATGACACTCAGGGGAAAAGAGTTGATATCTCAAACTGTACGATCGTTTTGTACTGTATTTTGTAATATATTATGACTTGGAGAAAGAGGATATTTCCTTCCTGATAAAAATCACTTCACATAATAGAATATTTCATACACCTTAGACTTGAGCATAAAAGCTTTCCTCAATGATAGGAAATGATGGATTCTATTAAGTTCAGAATTTCAGAACTCTTTGGATGATGAGGTTGAGAATGTCAGGAGCCTATTTACACTTACTATATTTTCGGAATTGTGTACTACACTATTATATAAGAGGCTTCAACTCAAAATATCAGTTCATCAGTAAGTCCTTTGACTACTAGTGTATATTTATCCTCAACCACAGCAAAGACACATTGGTTTTTATGGTTAACTGAACCACTGCATTATTACCACAATATCAAACTTATATGTCTTTTATATGCTTCGTTGTCAAAAAATTATACGAATTCATATGTAGGCTTTCGATGTCTTCTAAACACTGTCAACTTTTCGTTTGAATTTGTTTTTTTTAATCTTATTAACTTTGGCCAAGACAATACAATTATTAATATTTTGTTTCAATTGTGTCAAAAGTGTACAAACTCTATTCACAAAATAAAGAAATGAATTTAGTCTTGTACCAATGTATTAATGATTTATAGTTTTGAAAAGCATGAGTAAACGTCCCAATAATGAATAGATATATATATATACGTTATTCAATTTCAACTCAAAGCTATGAACGTAGATTACGAAAGTAAATGGTATATTTTATTTTATTTGTCAATAAACCTGGAAACTACACCTATGTTTCTTCATCCATGTTTTTAAATTAGTTTCGCTAGTGATGATCGTTAGCAAGTAAGTTGGTTGGTATTGACATTAAAGGTCCTATTTATAATTGAACAGAATATCAAAAGTGATTTTGCACATTCAACTCTATTAGAATTTCGAAGTTTCTCAAAATACAGGATCACAAGGAACCCCAAAATATCTTTATTTGTGGTGTAGAGTGTCACTAACATCTTCAAAAGATTCAATAACAACTAGGAGTTAACCTATTTTCCGGAAATCGGAAGCAGTTCTCATATTCCTAATGGAGACCATTATTATGATCTATTTATATATAAAAAAAGAATAACGTCACATTTTCATTGATATCAAAATGTCACAATGCCATGTATATCATTATGCATCTAGGTTATTTTTTAGTACCTAGTTTTTGCCAGAAATACAAAAAATTGAGTTACTTATGCTTCTAGTACCTTATTTGAATGACCAGCACGGGTCTGCTTTTGACGTAGTTTCACAGTAATTGGTAATTACTAGATAACTACTGCAAATATATATTTTCATTCTTTTATTTCGATTGTGAAGCCGCTTCAAAACCGAAAACTTTATGTAATTTTGACTACGTTGACAAGATGTCATTTCTCCACCCTAAACCCTCACCTTGTTTCTCATGAAGGGATATACGTGGTTTGAATTTTATAATAAGCTTCAACCAGGCGTATGTGATACGTGAGGATGATAAATGATTGACGGTGGTAGATGAACTTTGTCAAGAGTTTGTCCATGTAACACTTCTATGTATGCTTATTTTATCAGTCTAAGGATATCTGTCATTTAATTCGTATTTCAGTCACAAGTTTGAATTATCACATATATATGTGCCAAAATGTGACAGGATATCCGTATGGATTCTCGCCTTCAGTCACTAATTGGAGCTAGGCTTCCCCAAACTAAATCATTTATTTAGCACATGTTGGTAAGGCACTTCTTTGCATATTATATATTTGTGGAAAAGACAAGTAACATTAATTACAATCACAGACAACTGTATTATTACATGAGATTTTTAATAATGAAACAATGAAAGCAGTTACCACAAGTTGCATCTCTTTTCATAGTCTGATTGACTGGGTCGAATTTAATTTGCTACACCATTACATTTCATTATTTTTTTTAAATATTTAAATAAGGATTCGAAGTTTTTATCACATAATCTGATGGAGGAATGAGTTTCAATTAAAAAGTACTCTACATAAAATGAACACAATAATTAAAATTGTTGATTCCATTTTTTATCCTAAATATTTTATTTCTAGCTCTTCGTTGTTTGTAAGGCTCAAAAAAGGAAAAATGATTAATCCAAGAAATGAGCAGCTTTATGTACAGTTCTAAGAAAAAGCTTAGTTTTTCTATTGAACTACACAATAAGATGTTGTTCCCACTTTCGCCATAGGATTATTTAAGTACATAAGTAAAAGCTCTTTAAATTTCAATTACCTCCCCTGTCATACATTCATATTGGCATTTTGGCACATACAATTTTGCAAAGGAGCATCCTACTATCCCATTTATACCATAACCAATACTAATACCATTCAACATCCACCTATAGTAGTAGTAGGGCTTACGAAGCAAAATGTTAATGAGAATGGAGAGACCAACGGAGTAAATAATAATGAAAGCAGAAGCATCAAGTCACTCATTGTTAGTATCCAGCCAGCCAGTTCACTTTAAAATAAAAGATCTCTTTTAGGTCTACTACTGGTAATAACGGCAGTGGTGAAAGCAACTCATCAAAAGTATGAGAACAGAACCAGGAGCAGTAAGGTTTAAGGCAGACAAAGTAAACACATACATGACAGTATAGTTAGTAGTAGGTGGGTGATGTTGTGTAAGATGTATGTTTATAGGAATTCAGAGACTATTGGAAGTATTGATCATCAACCACCTTTCACTCACATCACATCATCATCATATCAAAGAGCACAACCAAAGAGGATCCTCGTCTTAAGATATCATTAGCATTGAGCGTGTTGTATTATTTATTGTAGTGATGGAAAACCAGAAATGTTTGCAGAGGGTTTTAATTCAACCCGAAGGATTTCCATCATGAGTCAATACGGCAATAATTATGATGGTTACGTAGTTACATTACAACTATCCCACCTTAAAGAAGGGCCATATAAAATAATTGAAGTATTTTCTTGGAATCTATTAATTACTGTTGTAGAAGATTAGGTGAGTTAAATACATCTAAGATTTTAAAACCTTTCCTTTAAATATCGGTTGAGAAACACTACACTCAAGTGCACGGAACTGCACAGTATTGTATTATTCCAAAATTCATAAAACCAATTGGAACACAGAGAATTCAATTGAAAATTCATGTAAGAGTCTCCTCAAATAAATCCGTTCAACAAGAGAAAATACGACAATCCGCTTTGTCCAACTGAATCAGGGGATGAAGTTGTGAAATGAAATTGATAACCTGTCGTCGGCCTTGATTCAGTAGTAGTAGAAGTAGCGTTAAGTAATAAATACTTTTGTGTATGAATGTATATAGAAAGTATGGAAATCTAAGAGAGGTAGAGATGAACTCAGTCAGTATTTCTCTATATCAATCTGGAGAAAGAATCGGTACATGGAAAGCTGGCAAGTTGAAAGGTGGTTTTACTATTGAGTAGAGTAGATTTACAGAGAGGATGTAATCGGTATATGAAATGAGATGCATGGAGAAAGGAGCTCAGTGAGGGTCTTTGAAATTGAGATGAGATGTACCATCACCACTACAAGTACAATCATCACTATCACCATTCCTCAATATATGAACAGGGAAGATGATCACACAGGGACACTGGAACTTGGAACCGGTGGTGGTGGTGGTGGACTGAATTGTCACGTTTCCCACTCAAGTAGTTCTTCAAACTGAACTGCTAAAGAAGTGGATCAGGTAGTCTTTTACAAATGTCTCATCTTGTTTCATACGGTTGAATGATCACCAAGGAGGACGTAGGTATAAGTTAAGGATGTTTGAAATAGGAAAAACATCTGGTGTCGACTGCCCCCCTCAGACATCAGACAAGTTAATCCCATATATCAATCCTGTTCCTTGTCTTTGTCTTCCCTTTCTCTTACACAATGCTTGAATGCTAGTAGTTGACAAAATAGACAATGCTTCAATTTTTCATTTGCATATGAAATTCTAGTTCAGATGAAATTATTATAAAACATTTTATTTTGTAACGTTAGCACCGAGGGGTGACTGGGAATATTGGGATTCTTACACAACTACCTATTTAATTGGGATTCAAACGCTTGAACTTCCAGGTATTCCATGATTTCAATTGTCACTGGAAAATAGACGCTTGAAAGTCGTTTGCTTGGACCTTTTATAAATCAAAATGTTGTTATAAAATTTAGATCCAGCAACGAAGGACTCCCTAGTATTATTAGAACAAAGTTAAGTACTATTCATTAACTAATACGTATTACGTGTCAAAAGCCCCTTGGGGATTCATCACATTTAATACACCATCTTACTTCATTTCTACTAAGGGCTAAAAATTGCCATTGGAATTGCATCGAATTGATTACCATGTAATATAGGCACTTGTTTACTCATCATCAAAATCCATGTAGTAGTTATAGTACAGTCTCAATTTCAAAACCAATCCTTTCCTGATTGTTTTTGTACCCTTGGCCTTTATATTCCTGCCTTTTGCCGATGCCATGTAATTGTAAAGCAAGAATTACGCAATGAGCTTCATATCACTTGAAAGCAGAAGCTGTCATGTTCGCAAATCAAAGGATACCTGATACTTCTTTCCCAGGTAATGTTTACGAGTTTGACCATTATTCTTTTACCTACTCGCATATCAGTCCCAAATGAATATTCTTTTATATACCTAATTTATATGTGTACCCATCTTACAATCCATTCCAAAAAATATTCTTTTACGACTACTTTCACATGTCCACTAACTTTTTTTACCATGATCGAATTACTATCGGACATTTTGCGCAATTACTCCCAAAATCCTGAGCCAGGTGACCCTTGAATATCCTATTTCAGTCATTTCTTACCCCACATGCATACCTATTATTACAACTTTACTCGCTTTGCGTAAAAAATTCCCTTTTTTTATTACTCATTCTTATTTATTACTACTTTCACAGTAGTAGTAGTAACCGAGCCAACTGTTAGAATACCATCATCCATACCATATGTACCACATTGCTAAAACCAATAACCTTATGAACTTTTGATGTACATCTCCTACATAATAAAATATAATTTCTCTCCCAGGTTCCAAGTTCATTCGTATCGTAAGCTCCAACAAGAAAGCTCTAATAGCCAATTTCCTTGAAAGATAAAAGGGACACTGTAAAAGAGACTAGAGGAAATTCGGTAGAAACGGAATTAATGTGCAAAACGTGGATACCTATGTCTAGCCGAATTTCCATCATTCTGTTTCTTAATGACTTTAGACTCGAGCCAAGAACCACCTTCAACTAAAATCATCTTTATTAATATTATTATTACCAAATGCATCTCCATTTCTAAATATATGACTCCATACGTACGGATTCAACAACTCTGATTCGTATCATCGGATTCAAGTTGAAATATCGTTATTACTTAAATTATAATATTTGCCAGGGGAAAGAATTTCTGAAAGTTCAAATATACTTTTAGAATAATCTCATCCCAGTCATCTGAGAGGATTCAACGGTCCGCTGAGTGAATTATTATGAGGTTAACCCTTTGGGAAATGCCCGTACCCCAAGAAAGACTAGGCCAGACCGAACCCGACTGGGACGAGGATTTGAACCAGAGGGGACAGCAGAAAGGAGATGAAGTCAAAAGTCTCATAATGCGTCTATAGATCTCTCCTGGATTCTCTAAACTTATGCTTGCAGCTTCATTGTTACAGATTACTTTCAGGTATACATCGTTATTCATTTCATACATGACAACATGCACACGGTTACTTTTTCTCGTCAAATTCAAATTTCTTTTATTCCAATGAATATGTACTTTTGTTAAAAGAAGGAAAGGAAGAGGAGAAAAGTCTGCTTCAATAATTTGGCCTTTTTATAAAAGCCTCAGACGTCTGATTGGGATAGGCAAGTTTAGTGTATGGTACATTTTTAGTCTGACTGATATTATGCACTTTTGCATCATGATGAAATGAACAAGGACAGGCTTATGGATGAGGAGTATGAAAGGATGCAAAGAATATTGTTGCCATTGCTCAGTCGTGTATTTTGTGACCTTATTAAGACATGCAGAAATGATGGGATAAGGAAATTGTATATCAGACATGAAATCGTAATATATTAATTTTAGTCGTCTCATCTCATCTTCTGACTCGAAGTAAGCTGTCTGATCTAAATATCTGTATTTTTTTCAGAAGAAAGTCAGGGTTGATTTGAGCAAGTTATCTTTATGTCAAGATATGGAGGTAGAAAGTAACAAGATTTGGATGATTTTTGTAAATTGGATACGTTACTTGCATTTTTTGTTAGAAATGCATGTCAATGCATAAGCATTTATGGATGCATATTGCTCAGGTTTTTTTTAGTACATTTTAGAATTTAGATGTAACATGTGATTACAATAAATGCATTTTTATTGCTGAAATCTCCCAACGAGTTCAATGAGGATCTTTTTTGATGAATAGGATGACACAACTTCTAACTGTATTTTCTTCCTTAGATTTTTAGTTCGTAATTATTAGTGTTAAGCCCTTTAAACTTTCATGAGATAATATTTTGGATTTATATGCTGCTGTAATAAACTTTTACCCTTCTAAGAAAAGCTACGAAGGAAAGGTACTGGTCAAAAAGTGGATGATATCATTAGTCCCTGGCTCGGGCTAAAAACAAATTATCTATTCAACCCATCTTGCCAGCATTACCAACCCCAACACATGCTTATCCAAATAAAAACTAAAAGTTCTTTCACAAATGCGTTAGACACATGCACTCATTTTGGCTTTTTGAAATAGGAAAGGGTGCCTTTCCTATTTCGAACTTTAATATTTAATACACATATTATGTAATAGCTACTATAAACACTACATCAAACAAAAGTTTCATGTATCAAACTTTCCCCCAACGTTATAAGCATTAGGAACATAATACATAATTTTGCAAAATGATAATTATACAAAATCTTCCTCATTCAATTTCCAAAATCCTCAATTCCCTCAAATGCAATTTATTACTATAGATGCATATTATACCCAACATCTCACCTGAGTGTCATTAGTATGCATGAAAAGTTGATATCCAGGTAGAATGCTCTCATTTCCGTTGATATCATCCAAGGCAAGTTGGGCCGCAGCTCGTTCACTTTCTCCACTTTCTCTACTAATATTATTCTGAGTTAATTCAAATAGCCCCAAAATTGTCAAAAGTTTCTGATTTCCCTTTGCAATTAAACCATTAGTGTTTTTCTTTCCAATTTTTCTCCCTAACCCCCTTATCTTTCTACTTACTGATGTGTTCTTTTCTGAAATCACATTTGCTTTTGCTCCTTCCATACTGGAAAGTCTCATGTTACCCTCATTCCTTGTAATGGAAGATAAAGTTAATGGTAAGGGCAGTTTCTGCCCATGAATTGGACCATTGTTAATGGAATTACTTTCTAATTTTATTTCTCTCACTGGGACAACAATATCACTGGAAATATTATTATGTTCTCGTTTACTACTAGTACTAGTATTATTATTATAAATATTGAACACTGCTGATAAGGATAAGTTTGATGATGATGATGATGATGATGATCCTGATAGATTTTTTGTGCTAATTTTCCTCAACTCTGATACTGGTGGTGGTGATGCTGATGGTAGAAAAGTCTCATTAGCATCTCTCAAAATAATTTCCGGACTTGGCTTATTTCTACCATCCAGTTTTGGCAATGACGATGATGATGATGATGATGAATTTACAGATTGAAAATTAATAATCTGATATCCCTCACAGTAAGGGTTTACTCGAAGCAACAGGAGAAAATACCAAGATTTAAGTATCACAGTAACCAAGGAATGCATTTTTGTAGATTGTCTGAAATTTCCCCTTTTTTATTCCACTTCATACAAAACCATCGATCCAGAAACTATGTAAAAGGTTCGTATCTCTAAAGACTTATCTTATTTATAGGCAACCAAATGAGAAATCTACTGAGGATTTAAGTGAGACAAAGTACTTAAGTAATTGCAAGCAACTCAAACATTATATCCATAAGGGTGATTCGGAGTGTTTAAATTTATATTATTTTGGAAGGATATAATTGTTAATTTGTGATGATGATGGCACTACTCGTACAAAGTAATTCGTACTAACAGTATTTTAATAGTAGTAGCAGTAGTAGTACTGTTCTGGTGGAAAAGCATGAAACGATGAGCATTATTGGAATTGGTAAGTGTGGAATGATTGTAATGGTGATTAAATGATAAACGAGGAGAAATGCATATATAAAGTCAATGATAATACTGCTCTTAATACAAATGTAATCAAGATTAAGGATTTATTCCTCGTCGTGACTTGTGTTAATAAAATGTTCAAAGCCCGGTTGGATTGATATGGTAAAAAAGTAAGTTCACACACGTACGTATGTATTAAGTAAGTGTCTGTAGTAGGTAAGGTCTGAAGTGGTGAAAGGACGAACTGGGAATGAAACCTGGGGATGTACATGTGCCGGGTATTTAAGGGAATATACTGATTTCTTTTCCCGTATTTAAGTAAGCTTTCCTCGATACAGGAAACTTTTTCACCTAAAATATGCCCTGTGTGTTGTAGAATGCATAATGCCCGGAAACATTTTTCAACGTAAGCAATTTTGTTCGGGATAAAATCCACTACATGATGTAAAATCTCTAAATCCCTGACCTTGTATTTCTTGTGTTCAATAGTTACAAAATGTGTGTAGCTTAGAACGGCAGTAGGAACAAGTTTTAACTGGTTTGAAATTCAGAATATATTTTCTTGATGGGAATCCTACAAACTGGTTTGGGGATTTTGTAGATTAATCTGAAGTTGGATCAAAAGGGATTCATCTAATTGTTCTGAACTGTGATGTTAAAGGATTTTAAGGGATTTTGAAGGAACTTAAGTTTCATTAACTTTAGCTGACTCAAGTTGCATTATCGGATTTATGCAACCTGGCACAAATATTTGGTACAGAATTTAAGGCATATTTGTCTTTTTTGATAATTCTAGTTAGTCGAAGATCCTATTTAAATGGGCACCTGAAGGCCCAATGAAATATATTTACTTGTATTGCGGACCGATCGGATGATATAATAATATGACTGCTTTTGTATACAGATCTAGTTGATAAGACAAAAAAGGTTGTAATATGGAAATATATTATCAACAACAAGTGACACAATTGAGATTAACAAACTTTTTCTCACATAATCTGAACCTGTCAATCAAATGACGGATATCTTGTAGACATATTTCAGAAACATTCCTCTATAATGTAATACAGAAGTTTAAATTCAAGTTGGATTTTTTATTATTGTTCATGTTTGTCAAGAGAAAACTGAACCTAAAATGCAGTACAATAATTTAGGTAATGTGATTTATTTTGATAAAGCTGCTAAATAAAAGCATTCAATATATTAAAACAAATTGTTACTACATAACAAGCTGCTTATAATGCAAACACTCATACAAAAATAACATCAAAGACAAAAGCATACTTGTAACTTAAACTAGTTATAATAAATCCAGCTGTTAAAAGAATGTGGAGCAACTAAAACCTTAACGTCTCCAACTTCAGGATCTTGAACATTGAAAATGTGTTCTTGGTCCTGAGTATTAATTACAACAACAACAGTACCTCCATCAGGACGAAGGAAAGCTCCTAGTTCCACCTGTCCTTCAACTTCAACCTGAGGGGTTGTGGCGATTCTTTTCGTACCTGGGGGAAGGAACTTGCTAAAATGGGCCATGGCGTAGTATTGTACATTTTTGTAAAACTCTCCAGCCTCAGGGTTAACAATGATAGGAGCAGAGTGATTATTTCCAACCCAATTTGGACCTCCGTACTGATCAAGGACCAAATTCCAGTCTGTCCATCCAGTGACCCAATGAAGAAGGTCGAGAAGGATGTCATGAGCGTAGTCCTCTGCCAAAGCCCACTTTCCAAGACCGACTCGGTCATTTTCATCCTCTTCATTACGGTTGCAAGCTTCAGTAGCAAGAATGAATTTGTCAGGGTACCTTTCGTGAATACTGTCATAGACTTGGTATGGCCCAGCAGTACCGTAGAAATACCAATGAACAGCAAGACCTAAAAAATATTGTTTTGTATTCACTTTCTTTTAGACTTTCGGTCTAATATATTCATTTTTAATTCATTTTGAACTACAATATACCTGCAATATATCGAGAAGCCTCAGCATCAGCAAAGACAACATTAGCCCAATCTTCAGCAAGTGGACGGTTGTGGTCAAGAGTCATGATTTTGAATGTCTCTGGAGGAAAGCCACCTTCAGCCATTATTGGTCCTAAGTCCATCTTTGCAAAGTCTCTTTCCATCTCTGCATTGAAACCACATGTGTTCCAGGGGAACCACGGATCCCACCCTGTCATGGGCTCATTCTGGATAGTCATTCCCCAGAAGTTAACTCCGTTGTCTTTATACGTTTGGAAAAATCTATAAGGACAACAATACCAAAATTAATACTGTTCTTTAGTTATAGATGTAATTTAGTACAAAATCTACGATTAGGTATTTAGCAATTACTTGAGCAAGTATCTAGCATATGATTTCCACACATCAGACCCTGCACTCTCAAGAAGACTTCCTCCGTGGTTAATCTCACCATTTGTTTTCATCCAAGCTGGAGGAGACCAAGAAGATCCCATAAACTTAATTGGGGTTGATGAATGTCTTTGAGCTTCTTGAATTTGTGGAATCTATCAACAAGTAAATTAAAAACTTTATAATCTTGGCTTTACCATTTATATGGACTTAACTAATCCAAAATTCACACCTTATAGAGAACATCTTCATCAGCAAGTCGCCAAGCATCAAGTCCCCAATCGTTTACCGTGTCATCATAAGTGTATGGTCTAGTAGAGAAATCACATCCAGAGATAACAACTCTTGCGGTTGAATACTCGATACCTTCTTCAGAGTAGTATGACCGCAGAACCGATGTTCTCAACGCTGGAGAAATCCTTCCTAAACCAATTGCAGCGGAATCGCTCCAAGATCCACCAAAGCCAATGATTTCTTGGAAAGTTTGACTCCTATCTACACTAACTGTGTAGCTAACTTGTCCAGGAAGTTCATTACCGAAATTAACATCACGCGATTCCATTCGCTTACCAGCTCGATCACTTTCAAAAACTTTTACAAGCCCCCGGTCAGTTCTATTATTAAAACAATAAACAACATTACTTATGAGTTTATTACGTATTATTTTATATTTTATGGTACAGTAGTGCTAATTCTAAAGTTACAAACCTGCTAATTGGGTCAAATGTATCACAATAGGATTCATCGCAAACACATACGGTTGATTCGTGATTGAATTGACGAGGTCTGCAAGGGTTACCAGAATTGATCTGTGTAGGGTAACCCGCAAGGGTCACCACCAAAATTGCAAGAAACACCTTCATGATTTCTCAGTTCTGATTTCACTGAGGCTCCGTATACATCTAAAGCCAGTCTTTTATATGGCTACCATAATGATGGCTTAATTGGTTCTTTATCTTAATTATGATTTGGATGACAGGTCTTAACATTAGTATGCATACATGACATCGATGAATCGAGCCGAATGGTATATTGTTAACATAAGCTGAACGTAACGTAGGGTTAGATGCTCATGTCGTACATTTAATTTAAAAAATTACAAGTCAGTAACTACCATAAACATAGTAAGAGCAAATCATCCATCGATATTATTAGGATCACATATTGTGGCTGAAGTGCAATAAATACCAGTGTATATAATTCGTTGATGGGTTTATTGTTTGTTGTCAACAAGTTTATTTTTATTTTTACAGGTAAACCGCAGCTATATTTTTGACAGTAAGATTGATCGAGTACAAATCATAGATAATGTCATCTTTTTAAGAACTCGAATCTCCGAATCTGCTGGTGGTGTTGGCTCCTGTAATTTATCATTTTTGCACACAGTCACTTTGACTTATCATTCATGGGGCACGAGATTGCGATTGGGTTGTAATAAATAAGCTCAATTGGCTTAGGTTGGAAAATTAGATGTGGGAGTGTAACCAGGAGTAAACAGAAATATATTTACATAACATTTTTTGCGGTGGTTATACAGATACAGGTGGAGTGTGAGTTAATCTGTTTATCATGAATTTATCTGAACTGAAATTACTGAAGAAGTAACTTCAAAATTAAATGTATGTTACTAGAAGTTTCTGACAAGAGGAGTCAGACGATATTGCTGAACTCAATTTTTTCTTCTCCCATATTTATCAGACCGAGTTAAATCTTACAACTACATATGACATGCGTTTATAGCTTCAGCTTTAATTTTAAGGTTTTATTATTGTAATTTTGATATAAACGCCCGAAAATAGAGATGCAAATGGTCAAAGCTGGATAACTTTTAAAAATAAAGATGTGAATAAAAATGAACGTACTTACGGAAACTGCTTTAAATGCAATTCGATTATAATGTTTTTATATGAGAAAAACAAATTCAATAATGATAAAAACAAATGATAAGAAACAAGACAAATTTCATTCCCATTTTAATTTCATTTATTTCAAATCAAGATCCAACAGTATCAAATCATTTCATAAACGTTTAAGATAAATGTCCCATCTGACTCATTTTGTAAGCCTGTTGATACTTCGGCACAAAAGTTGATTCTTCTTCAAACTGAACAGCAGGAATAGGCAGACTGCCTCGAATGCTTCCACTCGTTCGGATCCTAACCGTTGTACAACCTTCCCCACTTTCAGGATCAACTGGTTTACCACCACAAGAAGTAGTAGGCGTATTGACATCCTTGAATTCACCTAAATATCCTCGACTTCGCAAGAGATGCTTGAGTAGATTTGTATCCGTTACAGGAGCATCTCTGACAATTTCTCCATTGTCACCCATCATGTCAGCCACGGCTGACACATCAGCCCAAGAATAATAAGGAATCCCCTTAAATTCCTTCAAGTATGTTATATAACTTGAAATCTTCTTTGTGGAAAAAGGTTCGACTTCAAACTCCTCAGACGATGAAACATAACCAGTTGCCTTTAGTGCCGTCACTCTACTCAATTCAGATGGATCCCTTCCTTCCAAATCAAAATACTTCCTTGACGGAATAGTATTTTTAGAAATTATCGTCATACCAGAAAATAAATTGAATTCAGGGTTTGGCTCAGCGTAAAGTTCATACTCAACTTGTGCTGCAACCGTAACTTTCTCTTCAGTAGTATTAGGCGATGAGTTGATAAGATACCGGGTTGAAGTCAGATACTGTTTGGATTGACGCAATTTCAAAAGATTTTTCGGGTCACCAATATCCAAGTGGGCTATTTCAGCGTAAAGCTTGAAGTTTGTTGGTTCGAAAAGAAAAAGAGAATCATACATGCATCTAGGTGCCTGAAGGTTATCATATAATCGCTCTGTGTCCACTTTAAGCCAATACCCGTTAGGACTTTTTTGACCTGCACTGTACGTCACCGTTCCTGTAGGTATGCTGAAAGGTCGGATTTTGAAGGCTTTTCCATTATATCCAAAATCATCAAGGTCAGTAGTTTGTACACTCCACAAAGTACGTTCATCAATTTTTGATATATTGCTGGAAGGAGGTTTCAACTGTAATACTTTGCTAACCCCGATACTGTCTTCGTTATCTGTCCATGACACAAGGGAATCAGATTGTATGTTTGTTCCCCATTGGTAAAATCCAGGTTTAGAGCTTTCTTTAAGATACCATAATGCATCTGTCAGGGGGTCACCATGGGCAAGGATATCTTGTTCCAGGAAGTCTTCAGTTTCCCCAGTACGTGAAGAAATTCTTCCAGAGGGTTGAATCACTCCTTGACGAAGACTGAATATTCGAACCATGTAAAAAATCCCTGTGAAAAGGTCTACAGAACCATTTACACCCGTGGACGAAATTTCGGTAGGAATCATCTTAAAGATGAATATGTAACTTGATATGCCGAGAGTTGAAACAGAAATAAGTAATTTTTTAGGCCTATTTGGCATTACAAACTTGCAGTTATGAAACTAGAAATAAGAATTACATATTATTGAATATTTTATTTAGCTGCTGGACTTCCTGTGATTCAATTGAATTTCAGAATTTTCTAAAATGCTTAGAATTAAGAGATTAAAACATGCAGATTTCGTTTCGATTGTAAAAATGCTTCTGATATCCTTGAACTTCATACCTATGCTTGTATTAATAAAAAAAATCAAATAAATTTTTATTTAGGTGATCAATCTACAGGAACAACACACAAATAACACTTTTACACTATATATACACTTGCATTATAGGTTGCTTGACACGATGCTATTATAACAAGCTCTTAAATCTGAACAGAACTCAGACTATTTTCATTGTTGCGTTGGGCTGGACAGGAAATCAATATTATCTCACGTTTAAAATCTATTAATCTGGTTTTAAATTGTTTGGCTTAAACTAAAAAAAAGTTATTTTCATCACAAAATGCATCATATACTTCAAATATAGATTTATTTAGTCAGGTTAAAATGACAATTGAGAGCTATTGAACGTAGAAAGTTGATCTACATGTAAATTCTAACATTATCTGGCATCCATGAATCTAAATAATATTGTATCTAAAATCATTGATATCAAATCGTAATTTATTTGGTGTTCTCAATCCAAAATGCAAATAATTTTCTGATAAAAAGGTTATCAAGCGGTCGATGAATTAACTCTATCTGAATGGGGTAAATCTATTGACAGTTTTTATTTTAATTTTGTTTTTAGGTTTAAACTACATTCTATGAATTGTTGGCCCAGGAAGTTTCGGCCCAGAAACAAGCTGCATAACACGCAACAAACCGGAAAATAGGCTTTTTATTATTTTAACTATATATATTTATGAAAACCTTCAAGTATTGCGTCTATTCTCCAAAATCAATTTTTCATTATTAAGAAAAATGAATAAAATTCTTTGTTGCATTTTTAAATTCAATAAATGTGTATGAATTTCAAGGGAAGTATATACGTGTATTATTCTCATTAAACAAACAAATAATGCAGACATCGTTCATCTGTTTTTAAATGTAATTCGACTTTTGACAGACAAATCTAATCAGGAAATGTGAAAAGAAAATTCAAAGAAATTTGTGGTTATTTTTACTATTATTTCATATCTTATCCCACAGAAGAGACACCCAATTCGCGTTAGTCATCACGCGGTCATAAATGCCATTTTGGTGGTTATCACATTCCACAAAAAAAAAAAAAAAAAAAAAAAAAATATTCCACAGCAACAATTAATTACGGTAAAACCTGTTGTGAAAAACTATTTGAAGTAATTAATTGACCAATGTAAATTTAATATCATATAATAGTGTAGTCCAATAATTTTTATACAAATAAGTTAAATAGTATTGGAGACACTTTATAAGAAGAAAATTTAATATGTAAAAACTACAAATCATAGGATTACCTTTCAATGAAGCGTTTTTGCAGTAAATATCACAAAAGAGCCTGAAGAAGATAATTATGAAACGCGTCGCTCCAAATCAATAAATTGTACATAAAAACATTAACGGTGTTCCACCAGAGCTACCTCAATATTAATTATCATACACTTTAATTAAAGAAATTTGTGGTTATTTTTACTATTATTTCATATCTTATCCCACAGAAGAGACACCCAATTCGCGTTAGTCATCACGCGGTCATAAATGCCATTTTGGTGGTTATCACATTCCACGAAACTGATTTTTACGTTTTGATGTTTTCGTCGTTTCTATTTGCTACCCATCAATCATCATCATTATCATTAACATTAAAAGTTGTACAATAAGTAAAATATTTGTTGAAAGAGTTTTGTGCATGATTATATTGGTTATAGTAAATACAGGATGACTTGTAGAATGGTACTTGAATTCAGTAAACATTTTTGCATGGATGTTTCAGACCCAGTTTAATTAATATTATATACTACATCACTAAATGGTTATTAATGGCAATTCGTATTTGCTTTTATCTTAAAATTCGTATGCTCATGTACTCCCATCATTTTATGATTACTTCATATTGACAAATTGACAATACTGAGGAGAAAAACTGACCTAACAGGAAACTAATGATAGTCCAGTCCGAATTTGCAACTGAAACAAGACAGTTGCTAACTCTAGTAAAATATGTAGTAGACACATCATATATATCACATTTAATAAAAGGTTCTGATTTTTATACTTATTCCGAGGTAGTTAATTCCAACGAAGGATTATTTATAAAATTCCAAGACAGTGAAAGAACAATAAATCCTCAATAGTCAAAATGGATTCGAGAAGAATCAGCGTAGAGCTAGTAGAAACTCCTAACAGGTAACTTTTATCAGTTAATTTAAACTACTATGCCAATAGCATTCAGATACAATCAGTCACTGGGCTTATTACAATATTTTTTCGTAAGAATTCTTTGTATATTAATAATTAAACAATATGAATTAAGCGATGTTGATGGGGCTGCCCCAGTAACAATGAGACGACAAGATATTCTAAAAGATTTAGAATGCCCGATCTGCAACGAACAAATCTGGCCACCAGTTCAGGACTGTGAAAATGGACATCATCTCTGCTCCTTGTGTCTTGAAAAGGTGGACAACGTATGCCCTATATGCAAATCTAAAACAGGAGTGACACGAAATAGATTTGCTGAACAATTTCTAGATAGCTATGTCGTCCGCTGTGGAAATCATATTCATGGGTGCAATGCTCATAATTGGAAAGAACAAGTAGATTTGCTTAAAGCTCACGAGGAGTCATGTAAATATCGGTTAGGACAAACAATCAATATTATTAACAAATTAAAAAGATTCTGGTGTTCTTATTAGATTTTGAATCCCAATTGTCTTAAAGGAAAATTCAGTGTTGGGTTCCAAACTGTGATACCCAGGTTTTTCCTGATGGTCTTGAAAACCATTGGCTACAAGGACATGGAATTGAGGTTGGGACAGATCAAGTTGCTTATCAATTTAAGATGCAAGACGGTCGGACTCGTAAGTTTCCAACATTTCGAAGATCTAGATGGTTTCTAGTGGAAATTAGTGGCAAGAAAATCATTAATTTCAATTAAGTATTATTTTTTTAATAATTATATGCAGCCTTCTATGAAAGCAAAGCATTTCACATGCAACACAATGGGAACTCATTCCTAGCGATTTTTCAAACGGCGGCCTTAGAGGGTAAGGATAGAGAAGCTGGAGTGTATGTTTATGGATATTGTCCACGGGATGTGTTAAGCTACTACCAAATATTCGTCACGGTATGATTTTATCGGTATCAAGATAAACAACCTTTGTTTTATCTGTTATGGAATGTTTGATGTATTATATTTTGCTTGCTTAAATCGTTTGATAGCTCACAGTAATGCGGAAAGATAATCATGATTCGGTAATAACAAACACTTACAAATGCCAGGCACCAGTCCATCATGAATCAGAGCATCCTGCAGAAATTGAAAGAACTCATAGAGACTTTCACGAAATCCTTCCTTCTTCTATAGGATCAACGGTGGAGGATTGTCTTTTGACAATTTTAATAACTACCAGAGCTGCTTCCGAAAGCAGTGGGGTCGAATAATGATAATAATAATTAAAATCTGTAAATTTTGCATTGATTTTTGTATTATTTTACTGTTTAAAGTCAATTTGTTTATTATGAGAGCCAGCGTGTTGCAATGTTAAAAATGCCAGTGAAATATTGAGCCTATAGTTGATCCATTTAGACACGTAATGACGGATACAAAAAATGGTCGTTTTATGAAAAGGTGATAATGGTAATAGTGTAAATAAAATAAAAATTTTCAACCAATGTAAATAATACGATTTAAATAGAAAACTCATGCATGCACCATGCTAGATTGTTATCTTTATTTAGTAAAACTTCATTTTTATAACATATGTCTCCATAACCTTTTAAGTGTTTAAAATCTTTGGTATCGTATATTTGACTAAAAAGCCCTGCCTACCCTGTCTTAATAAAAACAAACTCGTTGTTTCTTACATTTTAGACTGAATCCTCACGGCAATATCTTTCCAATATGAATCTCTTTCGAATCCCTTCGGTGTTTGAGACATGGCTAACTGCAAATGCTTATAAACCTGTCCATCACTTACTCCTAGACAAGAATTCAGAATAAAATCAGGTGGAGCTATCGAATCAACAAGGGCCACAGCGTCTCCCTTCAGTACTGTACAGAGTTCAAGTATCCCTTCACGAATCAGCGTCGCAGCCTGTGGTCCTTGAGCATAACCTCCTTGATACAAAGTAGCCAGGTGTTTTTCCAAACTCCAGTAACCGTACAGAAGCATCAAATTGATTAAAGCTTGCTGAATATCCCTTGAAAGGTTTGTAGTTGTGATTCGAACCAAAAATTGCTGCAAAACGTAGTGTTCAATGTATGCTAAAGACAAAGTCCTGGCTTTGTATACTTGTGAGTCATTCTTTGATGTAAATGGATCTTTTCCCTCACGTTGAAGCGACTGAAACTTCTCCGCTGTGGATTTTAACAACCAGCAGACAAGCCATTTATAAGACTGAAGAAGGGTTTTAGGGGTTAGTAGTTCTTGAAGAGAATTGGTTGTGAACTTTGACCTCAGGGTGCCATCAACATCCTCTAAAAAGCTCAATGAGCCCAAAGGGGCTTCTTTGGACATTTCCCCAGTCTTTGTATCAAGCCATATTTTAATTAGCCAATTGCTTGCTTGTTGAAGAAGAACGTTGTTATCTCCCTGGAAGGAAAAGCATCTCAATTTAACCAATGGTTCAAGCACTTTAAAAGATCTAAGATAAGCTTTAACCCTAAATTCATACCTCATATGTACAATTGCTATCATTATCATCCCGTACATGACCGATACCAGCTGCTCGCAAGTACCCATGACCCCCACAAGCCTCTCTACACTCTTGAATCGCATCTCTAGCTAGCCATCCAGCCAAAGGTTTTGCAGATGAAGAAATAGCATGAATTTCTGCCCCCCGTCGAGCAGCTAAATCCTTATCCGGATCGATATATTGTCCAATTAAATGATTAACAAATTCTTGATACAAAAAATCACCAAAGAATTTCATCACATATGTTGCACCAAGGTACGGAAATAATCGCCATTGTTGCATTTGATACTCTATCACTGGAAGCTCTTCTCCGTCATTTCCAAACTGTTTTCGAACAGCACTGTATCGAATGGCTATTGGTAACACGGTTACCATGTTGGCGACACACATGCTTACTATACCTACTCTACCAGCGGATAAATTTCCTAGAGAAGCACCTAAAAGTAATAAAAACAATGATTAGAAATTCTAAAATCGAGTCATTTTCGGAAACGTAAATTTTAGGTGTTTAGTTTCAATTTTTAAAAATATTACCGAAACGTTTGTTTGGATCTTTGTATGGAGTCACATATCTACCGTCTTCAGTAACATCCCCATTTTTATTTAGTAAAGCATCTCGAGATATTGCGTAGTGATCAAACATCATAAAACTGAATGAAATCGAGAGGAGCGATTATAACAAATGATATCTATTGGTTTACAAACTACATAATATCATAAAATTCAACGTACCCATTATCCAAGCCATTCAAACCTACTTTTTCTCCCCTAAAAATTATTAATCAAAGTTTTGTAAAGAAATAATGTTTATTAGTGTATCAATAAATTGTAATTTTTTAAATTCGTACATATCACCAATAATCACCCCTGGATATGTAAGCATATTTTTTGGATCACGGATAGGAACGGCAAAGCAGTGAAGACCGTGACACTGACCATCTGGAGTGATCAATTGAGCAAATACGGCAGCATGAGTTGCAGTTTTAGCTGTAAGTATGTGGAATTAGAAATATTTATAAATTAACCACGCTTATTTTTTTTTTAATTTGCACGAATAAGATTAAGAAATAATTTAATCTTATTTTACTACCTAAATTTCCTACCCATACTTTCGCAGCTTCGAAATCCGGAGTGTGTAAAATAAACTTTTTTAGAATTGGATCATATCTAGCCTCAGTCCTCATCGCTCGCGTATTAGTTCCTGTTAAATTGTTATTTTCATTATATTTAGATTTAATTGCAGCTATGCTATAACCCAATTATAAAATTTAATGGGACATACCGTGGGATATTTCTGTTAAACAAAAGCAACCATAAACCTGGAATAATACAATAAGTCAGTTAAAAATTCAGTTACCTACTTTCATTTGGAGACAACAATTTGACTTTGATGAAGATAAGTATAAACTCTTTTAACATACTTGCTCATTGGCACTTGCTTCAACCAAATCATAATGCTTATCAGTCCCTTGGCCTCTAATAGCATTTTTGAAAAATCCGAATAACAAAGCTTTCTTTGCAGAAAGGGACCAGTCATACTGGCCAAACAAAACGGTCTCAGCGTTACCCTTCAGAAAAATAAATTATTACATCAACTGATATTTTAATAACTATCAATTATCAATTATTTTGTATCAATTATTTCTCACCAACAAAGGAGATGACATAACATCATCTTCATTAATAAACTTGTAATCCAGGATTCTCAAAGTTTGCAACATCGTTCTTTTTCTTGACTCTTCTAAGCTCAGTCGGGTTGGGGAATGGGCAAAAAGAGGATCATTTTCTAACGTTTTCCAAATTTTATGCTATGAAGGTATAATATTGTATTTTAAAACACTCAACAAACAATTTCAAGTTTATTTTAAAAACTAAAGAGTTCAAAAATGTTTCTTTGATTTTTTCTACGACACAGTCTATTCCTAATCATGTTCAAAAGCTTAAAGGCATTTTTGAAAGTATAATTTACATGACCACCTTAATCGTAGTCTTTTAATTATTATTGTTTCTACTAATTTTAACCGAACTCAACCAGTCCACAAAAATCGACCAATACCCTTCCCCATAAATGAAGGATTTCAGGTATCAGTTTCACAACTGCTCCAAAACACATTTAGGTCAAGTATTTTGAAAACAGATTGTGACCAGTGAGTAATTTATTTTGTGCTGGATTCCAAATTAAAAACCAGCACAATCTTTAACTTCAGCAACTTGTTTTCTGCCATTCCAACCCTGAAGCCTTTGTGACGGCTAAAGTTGTAAAGAGTTCTGCACAGGTTGGATGAATCCCAACAGTACTGTCAAAATCAGCTTTAGTCGCTTTGAGCCTTAAGGCAAGAGCAAACCCTTGGGTAACCTCTCCAGCATTAGGACCCAAGTAGTGAAATCCGATCACCCTTTCATTTTCCGATTTGAGGCAGATTAATTTAGAGTAGCAAGTTGTTTTGTCCCTATATTAACAATTCAATGATTAAAAGTCTATTTCTAATGACTTCTTACATAATATCTAAGCAAAAAAACTTATAAAAATGTAAAAACCTTGCTGGTAAAGTAAATTCCAAAGGCTGAGCCGTTAGATGATAAACTTCAATATTTTCTAAGCCATACTCTTCAATAGCCTCTTCTTCACAATATCCAACACAGCCATATTCCAAAGGAGTAAAAACTGTTGTAGCTACATTACGATAATCAACTAATTCCGAACTGTCCCCATACAATCTTTTTGCCAAAAGTACTCCACCTTGAATGGCAGCAGGGGTCAATTCAGGCCTCTCATAGGCAACATCCCCAATAGCATAAATATTTTCTACATTAGTCTGCTCCCCTTCATCAGTTACAATCTTTTGACTTTCGGGTTCAATATCTATACCTACATTGTCTAGTTGTAATTGCGAAGTGCAGGGATCCCTACCTACAGCAAGAACAACTGTATTGAAGACTTCTTCTGTAACTTCCTTAGTCACAATATTTTCAAACGCAACTAGTAACTTTGGTGGAGATCCTCCTTCAATTTCATCGATTTGAATAGGAACGCAACCCCGTAAGAGCTTTACTTCATGTTCTTCTAAAACATTTCCCACAAGTTCGGCCATTTGTTGGTCAAATCCTCGAAGAAGTATTGAACGTACCATGACAGTTGTATCGATTCCAATTCCTGCAAGAAATCCAGCACATTCTAAAGCGACATAGGATCCCCCGACCAGTAGGACCTTACCGGGATGATAAGGTAAGGAAAATATGTCATCAGAAGTAATACAAAATTCTCCAGGTTTTCCTCCGGGAATATCTAGATATCTAGGTCTACCTCCGACAGCAATTATGAAATGTTTTCCAGTTATTTTCCACGGTTCTTCTTTCTTGTCATCGGTAAGTAGGACGGTGTGAGTATCTTCAAACTGTGCAAATGCATTGAAATAATCAACCTCATCTTTCTGTAAGGTTACTTTATACCCCCAATTAAGAGCTTGGATATAATTCTGAATCGCCGTAACCATCTTGGTCCAATCATGATCCACACTTTTGGTTTTGAGATCCCAGCCGTAGTACGGAGCATCATTTATCGCTTGGCCTAGAAGGGCTCCTTGATGCATGAGTTTCTTTGGAATGCACCCAACATTGACACAAGTACCACCTAATCCCCATGTTGTCCCTGCTGGTGAAGTCTTCACGTAGTCACAAAGAGCAACTTTCTTCCCTAATTTTGCAGCTTTCTTCGCTGCAGCTAGACCTCCAGATCCACCTCCGATTATAATTAAGTCGTAGTCGTACTCAAAATCGGCACTGATATCGAAAGACATTTCTCCTAATGGAGGACTAGTACGATGGTTTAGTACTTTACCGAATGCAACACCCATCGCGACTACTTATGGACATTTTAAGTTGGCTAGTTTTAATACCCATGGATAGCCCAAATTTACTTTTTTTAATTTTAAATAAAAATAGAAAGACTTGTCTCTCAGATAATGCACCTGCCCTAATTGGTAGCTAGACAGTACATGGAAAATGTTTCCAATAATCGATACTCCTCACAAGATTTGCGTAGTAATCATGACATCATTAAGAAATTATTCACCTTAATGAGACTAATCAATCATGATTATTAGACCGATTGGAAGTCTATAGGACAGAAACAAAGCACCCTTAAAAATTAATAGCATCTTTAAAGCATTCTTCAGTTTCCAGTTTGAATGGCTTTCAGGGAACAAAGAAAGGACTAATGCTTATTTTTAAAACTTGCCAGTCATTGAGTTATACACTACTAATTAATATTCTATTCTTGACATTTCCTAATGATTGAACACAGAATACCCAATCAATTTTCATACAGAACTGGAAATTCACTAATAACTAATGACTTTCATGGTAAATCCCATTTTCTGCTGTCAAAAAGTAATTTAGTTCTTATAAATCTTCGGATATTGATTATTTTTTTTGCATTGCTACCCATACCCAAATGTATTGCATTGCATTTTTTGTATTGTTTATTATTATGTATATAGCTCTATGTTGCTATCAATCACCTTTCGACAATCTTAATATGTTGCTATCAATCACCTTTCGACAATCTTAAAATTTCAAAAACATTTTCGAACTCTTTTGATATCGTATGTTTACAGCTAAAGAAATTTAAGTACATACCTTAAACCTCAAAACTGTTTCATCTTCTACAGTTAACTTCATTTCCTTCCAATCAAATGAGGCTTGCTTCCTATAACGATCCAAAGGACCTGGAGGAAAGTCTTGAAGGAAGTCATCATCTTCATAGACTACTAGTTGACTTTCCTTTCCATCATTTCCATCCAGTCCGGGCATCTGTTTTTGGACAATTAATAAATTTATAATTAATGCCAGGGCATTAAATGATCCTTTATATAATTTATGTAATCTTTCATGAATCGGATTTATGAGCAGAAGAGACTGGCTTTACCTTGCTTAAAATACAATACGACTTATACAATTAATGCAATGATTCAATTGATTACAATCAAGGTTATTATAAAACTATAGAAAAAAGTTAATGATAGCTTTAAAAAAGAAAACTCCAATTTTGAATGTTTTCTGAAGTTTTAAATATCGCTTTTTTAGGACTATGACTTGTTTTTTACGAGAGAATGGCTAATCTAAAAATCCTCGTCCAGACCCAACCAGTATTTTTTTAACAGCAGGACAAATAAACATTTATAAATATAAATATTATTAAACACGATTAAGAAAAAGTCATAGGTCAAACTTGCTATGACGTTTATGGTTGCCTACTAAATAACTTTATGCTTGGTCAAATTAAATGAATAAAAAATGAATAGCGAATAAAATTCGACTCTTTTCCTAAATAAAGTTCTTTTATATGAAATTATTAACTTCTTATCTCATGCTTAACTGCTGCTCTTGGATGGTTTCATTTAAGTAGATTGTTTATCTTCTCGCTCCACCAGTATGCAAAATAACAGTTTATAAGTTATAAGTATAGTTAAATAATAGTTAAAATAAAATCAATATTCAATATGCAATACCATTATTATCAGTTCAACGTACCTTCTTTTATTAACTTTAAATCACACCTCAAACCACAACCTTAAAAATAACGATTCTACCTTCTAAATTAATTTGAATTCAATCAATTTTGATAAAATCGATGAACTTTTCATATATTTTATTCATTAATTCAGCAAGTAGCCCTATAATATAATAGTCCATCTCCATCTTCGAGAAGTTCCCATCAATTCCATTAATAATTATGCATTACCATAATTTCTTTTCCAGGATGGACTTTTTAAGTTAACTTAATTACTAGAGGTTGAAGTGAAGCCAAATCTAGTTCTAAAATTCTCATGGAATAATATTATTATCACAATAACAATGACAAGTAAGATTTCAACTTCAATCTAGAATATTATTTCTTTCAGTTCCAGCCAACCAGTTTTGCAAATTGAGTAGAATGCCTTGTGGAATTCGAGACTTAGTGTGCTACTTCGACCATGGTATTCCAACTCATATTAAACTTCTGTACCAGTGCATTAGATTATAATTAAATGATTTATTAAATTAATCTGCTAATGAGTCAAAACTAATCAAGCATTCCTCTCTTAACCTCACAAGTTAATATTTTGCTCTAACGAAAAGGTATTTCATGTTAATCAAACAAAATCTTCAGAAAAATTTTAAAATCTTTTATTTAAAGCAGCCTAATATCGCAAAATGAAATACACAGAAATAATGAACATGTATCTGTATCATATAAAGCACTATATCAATTATTACATTCAATTACAATTTGGATACCAATCGCTCAGAAATGGTTGCCCAATCCGAAGATTTTTCAAAGCACCCTGGAACCTGTTTCATACCCCTTTCCAAATGTTTATAAACCTGTCCATCGGAAACTCCTAAAACAGAGTTTAAAATAAAATCCGGTGGTGCTATTGCATCAACCAAAGCTACAGCGTCTGGTTTTAAGCGCAAACACAAATCCAGTATCGCTTCTCTTATTGCCTTAGCTGGTTGAGGACCTACGAAGTAACCCCCTTCATAAAGTGTTCCTAGATGCTTTTCCAAACTCCAAAGTCCATAAAGGAGCATTAAATTAGTCAAAGTATTTCGTACTTCTGAAGACATCTCAACTTCTGAAGGTTGAGATAGAAGCTTAGTTGCAAATATTTCTAAAGCGTAGTGCTCAATGAATGCTATGGATAATGTCCTTGCGTGATAAACTTGACTGTCATTTCTAGCCGTGAAAGTATCCTCTCCTGTTGTTTGAATCGATTGGAATTTTTCATTTGTTGATTGTAGTAAATAGCACACAAGCCATTTGTAAGTTTGACGAATCACTTTTGGATTTAAAACATCAGCCTTGCCATTTTTGATTAGGATTTTTTTCTTTAGTCGACTTTTAGAATTTTTCAAGAAGGTAAGGGCTCCCAGGGGAGAGTTCTGGACTAGGTTGGCTCTATCTGTGCTGTTCCAAACGTTTATCAACCAATTGCTTGTTTGTTGCAGTAACACGTTGTTGTCCCCTGTTTTTTAATATTAAAAAGGATTGACGATTGTTGTCTCTGTTGATGTAAAAAAGTATTGTGCATACCTTCAAAAGTCAAAAACGCATCCCCATCATCCCTTATTCTTCCAATCCCAGCCGACCTTAAGTACCCATGTCCACCACATGCCTCTCGACACTCTTGAACCGCATCCCTAGCTAACCATCCAGCGATTGGCTTTGCTGCCGAAGATATCGCATGCATTTCAATTCCAACAGCAGCCCTATGGTCTGGAGTTACATCTAGGCTGAACTGACTCATTGCAAATTCTATCAGCACGTCATAAAAATAACTTCCAAAATATTTCATCACATAAGTTGCTGCAAGATAAGGGAATAAACGCCATTGCTGCATTTGATACTCTATCACCGGAAACTCAGAACCGCTTTCAGGTGGACCAAATTGTTTTCTTACGGCTGAATATCTTATCCCTATCGTTAAGGCACTGCACATGTTGGCTACGGCTAAGTTTACTATTCCCACACGAGCACTAGATAGATTTCCCAAAGATGCCCCTGTTTTAAAGACATTAATATAAATTAATATTTCCAAATTCTCAAAACTAATCATAATTGAATTAAGACGGACCGAATCTCTTCTTCGGATCTTTAATAGGTGACACATATTCCCCTTCTGGGGTGAGTCCCCCATTTTTATCCAGTAGACACTCCGGGTCCAATTCGTAGTTATCAAACATCATAAACCCATTATCTAATCCATTTAGTCCTAACTTTTCCCCCATGTCACCAATCATCACTCCAGGAAGAAGATTCATCTGATTATCCCTTATAGGTACAACAAAGCCATGAAGTCCGTGACAAACTCCATCAGGAGTGTACAGTTGTGCTAGGACGTAAGCGTAATTAGCAGTTTTTCCCATGTTTGCAGCCCAACATTTTGCAGCCTGGATTACATTTTATGCAGTGATTATTTTAATTAATTCAGGTAATGATTTCCTTACAAGTACAACAATCTACCTCAAAATCTGGTGTGTTCATTATCAGCTTCGTTTTTACTGGATCATAGGTACAAGTTGTGCGGAAAGCTTTGGTATTCGTTCTGAAATTATTATTTGCCATACAGGTAATAAATTATAATCAAGAACTATTCTTAGACATATGGCATAACAATGTTACACCTTATTATTATTAAGATTAGTTATGACTATGACGCAAAAGCAAATAAGATCATAAAAATTGTGTATTAAATCTACTTATAATGTAAAAATATATCACCCGTGAGAAATTTCAGTCAGAGCCACACATCCCATCAGCTAGTTAACAACAATTCACAATAAAATATCAAATTTTCCTCATAATGACATTAAAATTTAATTAGAATCTCATTACCTTGTGCTCTTGAGCGTATTCAATGTACTTATTATGCTTTGAAGTTCCAAGACCCCTAATGGCATTTGTGAAGAAACCAAGTAGAACTCCACGTCTTAAACACATTGACCAATCGTATTGACCAAGGGCTGTTGTTATTTCTGCATACTTTGGATAAAATTTAGCATTTTATCCAAAATGTTTCATATTTTTTAAAGATTTTAACAGTATTAAAATATGGAATGTGATGTGTAGGTACTTGTCTAGGATACAAATTCTCTGGCATCAGTTCGGAAGTTTTGAATGCTCTTTCTAAAGCCAATCTTCTATTTTCTTCTAAGGAAGGTTGGACAGGTGAATGGGCGAACAATGGGTCATTTTCAAGTTTTTTCCATACTAAAAGCTTTAAAAATGTATTAATGAACCAAAAGCTATTAAAGTACTTAATGAGTTCATGAATAAATTATAGTTTTGAATATGATATTCATTTCAAGATATAAAAGGGGTATGAGCGTGTATTTAACAAACCTTCAAACGAAGTAATTCTTCATCCTCAACAACCAGTGCCATTTCTTTCCAATTGAAAGAAGCTTGATTTCGGTAGAAATCTAAGGGACCAGGTGGAAAGTCTGGTAAAATGTCTGATTTATCCTCCATGATATTTGAAGAGTATTTTCTTTCAGTGGATTGATTTTTTACCATTTTTGTAGCAAAAACTTAAGTAAGTTTAAAATATATAAATGTTTCGAATTTTAATTTAAAAAAATTAAACTAAATAAAGTAGACAATGGTTAAAGCTAATAATTTAAATGTTTTCACTTTTTCATAAAAAGTTAATATTGTATTGCAATTAACAGCTGACTAAAGTATGAATTACAGTTTACATACATGCATAAATTACTCCACTGGTCATTCTAATACATTAAAGATAAGTATATTATTACTCTAGAGATAAGGGAAAAATGAATGATGAATGAGTTTCTTTACAGAGGCTCGATCATTTTGTGCAAATGAGTCAAATGTCCAAAGTCCACGTTGAGGTCAATCTTTGTTTGATATGATACTGTCAACTCTGTCAATAGCAACTGGTATGTTTATTTTATTCAGATATCTCATCGAGAGTCTCGTCTACTTAATCATATCATTTATTGGCTTTGCTTTCATTAAATAAGTGTTTTAAGCAAGCTGAATTACTTAATGCAAATCCTACTATTAATTTACTATTTTAACCCAATACCAAATCATATCATCAGGATCATCCTACTGGACCCAACACGCTCCTTCCAAGACCTTCGGCATTTTCCTACATCACTACTAAAAAAATTATTCTCACACATATCTTGCTCATTCATGTCTAGCCGTTAATTACGTATTTTTAAGCACAACAACACAAGACAAAGTAAAATGTGTGAATACTCTTGCTACTATTTTAATCATGTTCAAAACAATTTAATGTAAAATGTAAACAGATGAAAAACAAGAATAAAGCAGCACCTATGAAGTGTGTGAACATTTTTATTTTATTTCCCAGTAAAATCATTAACTTGTTTATAGGTTTATGCTGAATGAGTACAATAGAATTATAATTAATCTGTCCAACACAAGTGAAAAACAAATTATTCAAGATATTCGGAGTTTAAAAAGAATGATTGTATTGAGTAAGGTAGTGCCCTGCCTGCCATCACCATCTTCATAACATCTCGTCCTTATAATTAAGGGGTTGGTGGAGGTACAGGGTCCTCACCTCCGTTAGTTTGACCAATTAGATCAAACTTAAGTGAAGAGCGTGGAAATCCATGATACGTTAATTGATCAGTGGGTCCAATCGCCCAGACGATGCTCATAAGACGACTCTAAATAATTAAAAACCCAATCATAAGCCAAATACCATTTTATAAATCCTACTACCTTCCTTGTACATAAAACTGATGCCTTTAACATTTTTGTATCACCTCGATAATAATGTCTGCAGGATCCCCAGTGGATAAGAGTCTACTGAATTTAACAGTAGTCGATGTATCTGTTTCAGTAGCTTCTACTAACTCAAAATTTTGCTCATCGTCCCTTCGAGGTGTGCCTGTTTGATAGGATGAGTAGTCCTAAAATTGCAAAACCCAATTAGAAACTATTGTCTTCCATTGATCTTCTTATTTATAGAAAATTTACTATTTACCCCAGAATACGGTGTTCCATCGTCATTCACACCTCCAATGAAGATATCTGATTGAATCATGCCAGAAATATTTGTAAATCCAAATCCTATGTAGCCTTTTGTTACAGCAGTTACTTCAAAAGTCACTGTGTCATCTACAATTACATAACTCAAGGTGTAATTTTCGCTAGCAGTTGGTATATTCGTAACTTCTTGACTTTGACATTCTAAGACAGTGTAACTTCCTAACAAAAGTAATGCCAACAAGGGGGAAATAGACTTGGCCATTTTTAAACGAAAAAAATGAGACTTTGAATACTATGTTGTAGTTTTTGAAGAGTTTTGATCAAAGACTGACAGAGACAACCAAAAATGTTCGTATTTTATTGTAAAAATGTCTTCAATTATTAATTCAACAATATGCGGTTAGTTAACGGTCTTCCTCACTCTATCTCTTAATTATCGTTATCAGTGACAGAATTCTACGATAACTTGCAGGAAAAGGATCGCCAAATATTTGTAGATTGTTTTAAATATTTGACAGACTGAACAAATTGGGCCATTTTTATTTGAACAGTTCGTACAGTTTAAGAACGACTGATAACGTTAAATGGTTTCAGCTTAAAAAACCTTACTTGGATGAAGTACCAAAATTCAACCCTTCATTGTCAGTTACTTTATGCTTAATTATCATTATGATGCTGGATCATAATTAGTACATACATTTTGAAATAGTTGGAATCATTACGACGAAGAAGAAACCCAAAAGCAGCTGCACTTCGTGGTAATGTAACTACTCTTTCAAAAGTGAAGTGGCATACTTGTTAGAAATTAGAAGAAAAACAGTTGAACCTTGTTGATTTTAACGAAAACAAAGCATGCTGTCTCAAGAACATAGACAAAAATTTAATAAACGCCTTTGTTTTATTTTCATTGTACACAGATTAACTGTGTTTCACAATCAAAAACCATAACGCTACAAAGCTACAATATAAGTCTACCATTAAGGTCTTTTTCAAAGCAAAGCATTATTTATTTATAATTGACAAAATAAGAGCATAATTAAAAATGTTTTACATAATACTTTAATACTTTACCATGCTAGATTGAATTTATATATCTTAAATTTACAGCCACCTTCCAAACTTTCATTACTTGAAGTCAGCCACCCCCATTTTCTGCATTTCTCGCTTTATTCCAAACAGCCAAAAAGACTTCATTACAATTCCCAACCCACACCTTACGGATTTAGGGAAAAAAAGATTTATCCATTGATAAACTGGACCCAACGCCCTATGAGGTAGCCACACGGAAGTAACATCTTGAAGTCCAATTGATTTAACAGCCAACTCAGCAAACTGATCCGGAGACGGAGTCCAAAAAGTAGAATTGCTTATCTTGCTCAATTTCGTGGTTACATATCCGGGAGAAAGATACTGGAAAATTATGCCTCTATCTTTGTATTCAATCGCAAGATCTTGAGTGAATCTGTCCATATATGATTTGCTTGCTGAATATAAACTGAGCCACGATCCTCCACACCAAGATAATATTGACCCAACATTAACAATAACACCCTTTCCTTTTATCAGCATTTGCGGTATGACAATCCGAGTCATCATTGTCACAGTCAGGACATTTATGTTGATCATGTCATGTATATAATTTTTGGAATCTTTAAGATCATCAAAACATGTTGGTTTACTGTAAGTCATTCCCACGTTGTTTACTAAAGTTCCTATATCCATCCCTGACAATTCTGTTTCTATTCTGTCATAAATTTCCATTCCTCCAGTAAAATCCACATCGATGACTTTAGTTTTGATGCCAAATTCAGCCTCCAAGTCGTCTGCACATTTTTCTAATCGGTCAAGCGATCGACTCATTAGTACAATATTGATTCCACGACTTGCTAGTTGTCGTGTGTAAGCAAGGCCGATCCCATCCGTTGCACCTGTTACTACAGCCCAGGACCCCATTTTTCTTAGGTCAACATTATGACCTAGTTTCACTCCTAACCACGTATTGTATACGAAACATGCTAGATTATTTAAGAGGTAAAGGGTAATTCCTAAACTAAAATTTAAACCTAGGAATTCCAGAGTGTTTAATTTTTTAATGTAGGTAAGTGTAAATACCACCGTGAAATGGAATAATAGTGGAAGGGAAGATTTGACGAATACACAAAACATTTTTAAGCTTTAAGGGACAACCGAAATTTAAGGTTTAAAAACAATTCTTCATGTTGTACAAGAAAATCGGTCACCTAAATTACTAAGCTCCCTACTGAGTCTAAAATAAAACTGAGAACTTTTCAGCTCAATGAAAATGAATTATAAGCATTCATGAGTTAGAAATAAAAAATTGGATTTTGCATTTAGATAACTTTTCGTAATAAAAAAGCTCAATAATTGCTTTAGTGGTTCATACCTTTTAATAAGAATTTTTCATTGTCCGGACGAAAAGTCCTCTTTAAGAAAAACACTGACGGATATCGGCCTTACATCTTTATTAATATCTGAAGGAAAGTAGTAAAAATGCTATTTTAAAAGAATGAAAGTTGAAACAACAATAACAATTCCACCTATAATAATTACGTTAGTGTATGTAGAAACTCGGTTTAATTCTTGTACCATCATGGGAAAGATTGTTTTTAGATACATTTTTCGTGTTATGAAGGAATTCTCTAGAATACGTTATACAATGTTCATTTAATTAAATATGTATGGAATTGGTATGCGTCAAAACCCAATTTTTTGGAAGATTTATAGAATCTAATTTTTAGCCCGAGCCCAAGGCTTATGTATTTGGTATGTCTGTCTGTCCGTCCGTCTGACGATAACTCAATAACGTATCGACCGATTTCCATGAAATTTTGACCACACTTGTGTTGTGCTAAATCAGGAATCAACTTCAAAGATGGGCTCATTTCGCAGGTCCCTTGAAATCGAATGATATAATTGAAAATTTAGAATGCTACGTTATAACAGTAGTCTAAAGGTGGGCATTTGAAGGTAATTTGAGAGGTAGGTTTACAAGCGATAGGATACAATATTATGTAATAGCAGTAATGCGATATGTGCGGTGACTGGATGTTATCACATCAATTTATTCAATTATACATTGTTGTGATTTGAAATCTACATACCGTAAGTTATAGCCGTTTCGATAGGTTTAAAAAAAACAGCGAGAGTTTCCTTAGCATAAGTGAACTTGGTCTCTAAAACCATATTTTTTTTATTCTTATTGCTATTTAGTAGAATCATCTCTGAAATTTTTACTTTCTGGCATAACTTTCAAAATATCTCATTTTTAGCCCGAGCCTAGGGCTTATGAACCCGGTCTGTCTGTCCGTCCGTCTGTCTAACGATAACTCAAGACTGCATGAACCGATTTAGATGAAATTTTGACCACATCTGTATTTTACCAAATCAGGAACCGAGTTCGAAGATGGGCTGGGCGCCCCAAGTAGTTGGTCCGTGGGGGGCCAAAACCCCACCGGTCATGTAATTTACGCCTTTTTTGAAAATGGTCATAGAAAGCTGAAAGTTGGTATAAAGGTTACAAATAGCGACAATACATGAAATTTTTTAGCCAAACTCAATTTTTTTGTGATTTGAATGACCCCACAGGGTATAGAGTTAAGGGGTTACCCGGGCGTTAATCATGACCCGATTACCCAATTAGTTACGTAATGATGTGCTAATTAA